>CM052284.1:2987549-3007865 GCA_028455765.1 Lasioglossum oenotherae | reverse complement strand
AAAGTGGCTAATAGTTTTCGTGATACGGAATAACTTTTAAACCATGACATTCGCACGCATTAATTTATTCAATACAATTCACTGATAAATTTATTATTTCTGGCTGTTTAATGTTTATAACAATTCTATTTTACAACGATGTCCACAAGCAATCCCTTGGCTATCTGACCACCTAATTTTTTAGTCAAAGTGGCTAATAGTTTTCGTGATACGGAATAACTTTTAAACCATAACATTCGCACGCATTAATTTATTCAATACAATTCACAGATTTTATTATTTCTGGCTGTTTAATGTTTATAACAATTCCTTTTGCTAATGATGCTAACGAGCACGCCCTTGACCACCTTGCCATCTAAATTTTTCGTAAAAATAGGCGATAGAACTCGAGATACAGAATAATTTAATCAGATCGGTTCTTGGAACATTTATGTATACAAAAATGATGTATAAAAATTTTATTTCCAGGGTCATCCGAAATGGTTCGTGTCACTCACGTGGTCGATCCATTCTGCTTTTACGTTCAGCTAATGCAAAACCGAAATGAAATATTAGATTTGCATAAAGGACTGAAAACATTAGAGGACGCTCCATTGGTTGAATCGTCGGAAGTGAAAATCAGTATGAAAATCAAATTATTCTCTAATTTTTCGTTGTCTATATTCGATTTGGGAAATCCAACTGTTGCTCCTTTAAAATGAATTCTTTAAGATTTTTAATATTGTTTCACAGATGGTCTGTACGCTGTACAATCTGCCAAGGACCGTGTCTGGTATCGTGGGCGTGTTGTTAATAAAAATACTGCGAATAATGACGATACATACACAATTTTCTTCATCGACTACGGTATACAAGAGGAGAACGTACCATTGACGAAAATAAGAAACATTGGAGCGAGGTTTGCGACGTTACCTGTGATGGTATATAGATGTTCGTTATATGATATCGTCCCAAATGGTGGCCATTGGAATACCAATGCCATCAAGGCTTTCAAGAAGCTTTTAACCACGTAAGCAATATAATCGAGAACTACGAACCATTCCGCAACGATTTTATTAATTTTACGTATGAGTATGTAAGTACATAATTTTAACAAAATTTCCATTCGAACAGACACGACATGGTTTCGATGAACATTGCAAAAGTGAACGGAGACACGTTCTACGTTGACATATGTGCTGCATCTTATAAAGGTAGTGGCATGATATCCGCAAAAGAGTCCCTGACATTTATGAAACATGCCACCTGTGTCTCTACAAATAAGCTAATGGTAAATATCCGAATTACTTATACAAATTAGACTCCGGATTTTATGCATTTATAACAAAAATGAGCGAGTGAAATTTAAAATAGTGAAAATATTAAAAGACATAAAGAGTATGAATATATTATTTTCACTACATTGAAATTATTAATGAAGAATATGTAAGGGTTTGCCGCTGACGACGTGTCTGAGCGTTTGCCGATCAAGGCACATTGCTGTGTTCCTTGCGCCGTGGTACCGCAAAGCAGCATCATGGCGATGAGCGACACATTTTCAGACATTTTCTGCCTGCAAAAGCGGGTCTCGATGACCAAAGTTTTCAGTCGTCGCACGACTACGAACAAATCGACATCCTCGTCTCTTCCGTGTAACTCAGCTTACAAATATAAATTTATATTTAGCTCCTGCGTCTTGCAATTGATGCACAAACTTTTCTTTTTGCATAAACAATCCGGAGTTTACTTGTAATCATTCTTCACTCTACACTGCAAGACAGCAGTATTAATTTTTCCTGCTCGCAGAGAATGAACCCTTATTCGACGAGAACGTATTACAAAGAAGTTCTGGAGATAGACAATTACATTTACTGCGACATTCTGTTCGTTGAATCACCCAGTTGCATATACGTTCGAAAGGTAAGTCAATTGTATTTTCGTCAATCATGTAGTTTTGAATTTAACAGACGTATGTGATTATTTATTGACAGAGACACGCACTCAGAACACATGTTAACAATCTAGCTCGCGAGATGAAGGAGGCTTACGAAGACACGGAGTCCGACGACTATATAACTGCACCCTACAAAGGTAACGTGTGCGAGATGAATGGTTTGCTTTTCGATGTTCTCGAAGAATCAATGGACGTCGATCTGTCCACAGATTTACCATGCGCAGCGCGCGACACCGATGGCAATTGGCACAGGGGTACAATATGCGATGTCACCGAGAACACGGTGAAAGTCTTCTTCGTCGACTTAGGATACTCGCTGATATTGAGTTACGATAGCATAAGAACCCTTTCGAAGAATTTCCTAAGTTGCAAGACCCAGGTTAGAATACCTCAACAGATTATTCGTTCGATTTACAGTTCGAATCATTATTGCGTTTACTTTCATGACTTGTATTTCATGATTTTATAAATCGAGTAGATGAAATTCAAAATTGTTTGGAGAATTTAAAAAATTCAACGTGTCAATATACGATTTTTCTTTTCGTCAGGCTATAAAAGTTTCGTTGAGAAACATCAAACCGCACAACGGAAGCAAGGACCTGTGGGGACTGGCCACAGTTGAATACCTAAAAAAAGTCCTGAAAACATCGATGCCCGTTAAAGTTATAACTTTCGAAAAAATTGGGGACACGCACGTTGCGTGTGTACAAACAACACACGAAGGAGACATCTCTCAGTTGCTGATCAAACATAAACTTGTGATGAGCACGAAGATAAGGTAGATATTCGTACGCCATACACGATATGTGATTCTAATATTTTTAACATACGATTATCCTCGGTATTTAATGAGCCACATTTGGTTATTTCCCGCAACAGTTCAAATACGAATAAACTATGGAATTCGAACAAAAAGTGGAAAAGAAAGCGAGTACCAAGTTCCGCAGAGGTTCCCATACAAACGAGTACGCTGGAGGTCCAAGAACAGTTGAGGGAAATGTCAAAATCATTCTGCGGATCGAGCGAGATGGACACAAATGCTAGGAAGGAAAAGGAGGATCCTTTTAAAGTGGAAGTTATAGTGAAACAAGTGCAGTCACCGGATTGCATTTATGTTTCCGATGCTATGTGCGAGTATAGTGACATTGAAAAATTGAACCGCCAGATGCAAGAATTTTACGGTAGATATCGTTCCGCGGTAAAGGTTTGGAACGAGGGTGCGGTGTGCGCGGTGTTCCTTTCGAACTGCAATATGTACTATCGGGGTACAATTATTGAAATGAAAGAGAACGACCAAGTAGTGGTGTTTTTATACGACCTGGGTCAAGAAGAGATAGTACCAGTGACAGATTTACAGTCGCTGTATCTATCGTTCTTCAAGGTACCGGCTTACGGTTTTAAAATCAAATTGGCTGGCATATTGCCTTGCGGAGGATCAACGAAATGGCCGTCGTTGTCCTGCGAGAAGCTCAAGGAAATCACCATCGATACTTGCAATTGCAAATTTTATATATCGAAGCTGGTAAGCATTTTTACATCACGCAGGGTGGTCCACCGAAATATCTCCTTAGTTCTGCAATGTAAACGGCATCGAAGCTTCGATTTTTGAAACCTGGAAGGTGACAAATAGACTGTGGATGTTTATGCAATTTTCAATTTTTATAGACAAATTTAAAGAAAATGGCATGAAATAAAATACTGTTTTTAATGGAAACAGCCTTTGTAGGTCCAAAACGAATAAAAATCTTACTAAGTTCTATCGAATTTTATATTGTAGCATTTTTTGAAAATTTTCAGAAGTCATAAATGCATAGGGATCCACAATCTAGTGATGAGAATCGAAGTTTAAAAGTAAATAGTAGAAAAGTAATAAATTGTTAGAAGATTATACGGAATATTTGCTTTATATTATTGCGCAAAATCTTTCTTCACCACGCAGGAAGAGGACGATATAACAGAATCCGCAATCCCAGTTGAGCTATGGATAAAACAGAACAAAGTGGACGGACCTCTGTTTCCAACCAGAGTAGAAATCAATTCTGTGAACAGAATGCTCGTCGAGAAAGGCGTTGCATTGCCTATCAAAGAGTACGTAAAAATCTTCTGCTCATAATTTGTGATTTCTTTTTTCAAACTTATTCACTTTTTTAAATCGTTAGGTATGCGGAGAAACGTGACAAGATCCTGGCTATCGAATTGAAGGCGCAATTGACGAAGAAATTAGAGAGATTGACGAAAACGAAAGCGAACGTGGAGTGGTTTAAAATCGGGAATTCCCCTAATAAAACGAATGCTGAACCGGCGTCGTATCTGAATGTCACTGATTCCAGTTCCGCAAGCACGGAAGAATGCAACACGGACGACGAATTTGATAACATTCCATCGTTGCCCAAATTAACAGCATGGTTGCCAGCTAAGGGTATATCAGAGGACAGATTTATCGCTATGCCTACGTATTTGGACCATGATGGATATTTATATTTATATTCTACCGAAAAAAGTACGTACGCTTTAATGATTATTGCATTTCTTGAATAGCGTAACAAATTTGAATTTCCTCCAAGAACTTTAACTCCGGATAACTAATTTCTTAATTTTAACATATATTATTTCTTAGGTGCAGGAATTCTCGCAAATATCGAACAGAAACTAGAGAAATTGTATAAAAATTGTAATCTAGAATCGTGCGATACTGTTTGGTCTGTGGGAGACATGTGTATTGCTCAGTATCATGATAATAAGAAATGGTATCGAGGAAAGGTTGTGAATATCTTGGAGAACGATGTAGTCGAAGTACAAACATTTTATTATTCCATTCGAGTGTATAGCAATCCTCTCGCTCACTCTGTTTAATACTACGAACGCTATATGTTTCAGGTGGAATTTGTAGATTATGGCAATGTCGAGGAGTGTCCAGTCGGGACATTGAAAAAACAAGTGGTGTTGGAAAATATTCCCGTGCAAAGTACCAAATGCTTAATTTACGGATTAATACCGGTAACATATTATTTATCGTAGACACATTGAAAACGAAGATGTTCTTTTGTCATTTAACATTTTTTCTAATAGGACAATGGCACCGGCAAGTGGACAACGCTCGAATTAGACAAAATACATAGTCTTCTTATCGATAAGAAGTGTATAGTGAATGTCTTGGATAGAACTGATGCGTTTTATGTCGTGAGTAATGAAAATATAAAAAGATCTGTTACGCACGTTGAAAATTCAATTTCATCGAAATCGATCGATTGATTGACAAGTGTTGTATAGGTTTAAAATCCTTTCAGATTTCCGTAACTATAGTCGTGCCGGAGGAGACGGGAACAGATCTGATTTCATTTCTGACCAGAAGTTGCGGTTTCAAAATTAAACCAGCAGAGTCGGATGTATCTGACGTAGCCTTTGAGACAATGATTGCTTCGGATGAAGAATCGGAAGAGAAAGTAGACATCGTGGAAGAAACTTTGGATAAAGTTATCAGTGGATTTTCCACGGTGTTGCAAAAGACGTTTGAGCTGGATAACAGCGACATTTGTAGTATCGCTACAACCGACGTTGAAAATTTATCTTGGTCGAAAGGAAAGCAAAATTTAGTTGCGTCTACCCCTTACGTTGTGTCCAATGAGACTCTCGTAATCGGTTACGAGGGGATCATCCTGCCACAAGATGCTGAGTACATTGAAGTCGAACTGACCTGTAGCATAACTGCTACAAGTTTTTATGTACAGTTGAAGGAGAACGCGCACCTGCCGGTACGTAAGACAATTCAATTGATTTGGAATCCGAATGGATATGTTACGGTTCTCCTTTTTTCTTAGATCTTAAACGAATGCTACAATCAGTATAAACGAATCATGGAAGATTTGCAGGAGAACGCCTCGAAGCAACCGATGATCACGACTATTGCGCCTGGTAAGTGTTAGTTGTTATCAAATACATGTTGTGACTAACTTAGCGCAAGAATTTAGATTTAATTATAATTTTGCTAATAGATTTTGTTCTAAATGAAATATATTGTAGTCCATGCGAAATTGGAGGGAGGGTTAAGTCATCATTTTGCCGGTTTAGAATTTCTTTAAAAATTACAGGCCTTCGAAGTTTCAAAAAAAACGGGCCTCGCTTACGAATTTTTATCTCGGGAACTGTTTGTTCGATTAAGCTGTGCTTTTTTTTGTTTTATTCAGAAAGGATTGGGCTATCACAAAATAATTTTTTCAACCTCGATCATTGACTTTATAATGTCGAAAAATGTAAACAAATTCTTTACTTTTTCAGAAACTGTACATTTACGCGTTAAAATAATTTTAATTTCATTCACAGAGACTCCCTGCTGCGCAAAATTTGAAGAAGACAATGTCTGGTACAGATGTTTGATAATCGATACCAGCCCTGTTGATGATTCCGACGATGTTGTAGTGAAATTACTGTTCGTGGACTACGGTAACGATGAGTACAGAAGAATTAATCCTCAAAAGTAAGTAGCATTTAGCTTCTCTTAGGTCTTAGGCTCGTTCAATATTACTAACCTAATTATATTTTGTTTCATTTGCACGAAAGGTCTGAATTGTATTCCCTGAAGAAAGACTGGTTAGGTCTACAAGCTATAGCGACGAAATGTAAAATATGGAACGTAGAGCTTTCCCCCTTGGTGAATACAAACGTTATTTTACCCCATATAGAAAAAATGTATAACAAGCCCGTGATAGCTACTGTTAAGGTAAGTGTACTACATTGTCCACGAATAATTTCAGAGTTCTAAGTATTGAAGATGTTATAAAATCTTTTTAGGAAATCGATGAAGAGTTTACGAGTCTCGCATTATACAAGGACAAAGATCGCAAAGAACTTCTGTATAGTTCGATTATCGACAAAGGCTGGTTCATAGCTGTACCAGAATAGTTCATTTTTATAACGTACATCACGATACATTTATACGAGATAATTAATCCCTGATTTATTTTTATCGATTATCGTGTTACGAATTTTTTCGTTTGTGATTCGAGACGCTGAACATGGAAGTTTCTAAAAATTTATTCGCCACATATGCTGGTCATTATACAGTACAGTTTCGGATAATCTTAAAAATTCCTAAAAACGAAGACTTTAGCGTTGCGTACTTTTAGCGATTTGCTCCTTAAGCACTAAAATACTTTGTCTTTGTTCGGGCGGTAACATGGCTATTTGTTCGTCTGATAATTGCAACACTTGCATTATCAGAGCAGCCTGCAAGAAAATTGTTTGATTACATTAAGTTCTTTTTTACGACTACTCTATAGACTATGTAATATGTTACGTATTTTTATATGAAAACGGTAAATTAATAATTAATAGATTCATGCGTACCTTTTCTTGATCCGATGCTCCGCTGGGTATATTTCCTCCCGAAGGCATTCCTGCCATGAGTCTCGATGTTGCGGTTGCAGTGGAAGTTGTAAGCGCAGTTACAGGCACAGCTGCATTCGTTACGCCAACGTTTGCAGGTTGAACAGCGGGTGCAGCAACTGGTCTAGGTACCACTGGCGGAACAACTGGCACTGGCGCTGCAAAATTAAAAAATAAAAAGCAATACTATCGATACCAATGATACAAAACATTCTACGAAAGAAAAACATTCTATGCTTCATATTTCTACGCAACTTTCAATAACCGTTTCAGATCTTCTGAAAATTTTGCTACTTATTTACTAAACATTTCCGAACATTTCTAAAATGACTTAAATTAATCTGGAGACTTACGATTTGCTTTGGTAATCCTAGGATCGATAGGCATCCTGGGGTCTCGAGGATCCCTCGGATCCCTACCGAATCGATCTGTTCTCGGATCACGGCAGAAGCTGAAAGCACAAACGATTTTAAAGGACTCCTAAACATAAAACTATGAAATTATCTAATGTAATGATGAAACCTCTCAACTCCTTCGACAGGAAGAGCGCTGTAAAACACAGTGTACTTTTTAATTATAATATTACCGTCGACTAGTTAACGCTACGGAAATGGTACTTACTTATCTGCGATGTTAAACGTTGCCAGTCCTCTAGGATCCGCAGCAGCTGCTACAGGTGGAGGTGCGGTAACAGGTGCTGGAGGCACTTGCGGTCCTCGTAGATCTTGATCCATTCTAGCCAAACGTGGATCCATTTGTCTGTCCAATGTTCGTAGATCAACATCTTGCCCTGTAATAAATCGGTGAATAAATATGAATTGAATTACACTTACTCATTTTTCTCATAAATGTATAAAATCCGCAGTCTAGTAATCATATACATATACTTACCAGCAAATATCGGTGCCGGAGGATTGGTAACCGGTGCTGGTCTCGCAGGAGCCCACGGTTCCTCTATTCTTGGTACGATAGGATGCACGGCAGGCTTGTCGGTAGGCGTTAACACACTTGGAATTGGATTTGCTTTATGCAACATATTCACCGCTGTATGAGGATCTACTATCCTCATGACAACCTGCGCTTGTAGCAAGGCATACGCCAGTTGAGGATTCTGCAGCAGCATCTGCCTCGCCTCGTTTGGATTGTTTTGCACGCACAGTTTCATCTGTTTCATAAGCTCGAACATCTGTTCTGGCGGCAACGATGCTACAGCTTTGCTGATGGCTTCCGGAGCTTTGTCAGCTTGCACTGCCTCCCCGTACGGGTTCTCCGTGTTCTGTCCTTGCAGAAGACTCTGCATTTCCATCCGACTTTTCTCTGTGCAAGCATTGTCCACGCGTAATGTCCTTCCTCCAATCTCGTAACCATTCAAGTTCCGCATAGCACTGAGCGCGGTCTCTTGGTCCTTGTACTCGCAGAAACCATAGCCTTTGGGTTTGCCGGTTTCTCGATCGAATACCAATCTGTTCAAACAAGGATTAAGCTTAATGTACGTTGCTGGAGAAAGAGTAAATTGTACAGAATTATGCTCATAATTATGGAACTGGTCTAACATTTCTTATTTCCAGATGTATTTCAAGCTCGCTAGCTACTTTCATAAAGCTGCGACAACTACACACTACTGAATAATGCAAATTAAGCCACGTAAATGTAAAAATAGAACTTTTCAGGGCGAATGCAGCCTACATTGATCTTTTATCTAGCGTATTCCGCACCCTTGCAAACCTGGAAACGAGTTTACCCCCTTAACGTATTCCCTGTTGCTGGGAAGGACCTAACGCTACACTGTACACTCATAAAATAGTAAATAAACAATTCCAACAGGACTGTCAAACGAAGACCAGTTTCAATAAAGAGTAACGCAGAAAAGAGACATACTTGAAAGACAGCACCGGTCCAACCTCGCTGAAAATATCCTTTAAATTCTCCTCGGTGGCTTCGTACGGGATATTCCCGACTAAAACAGCAAATCAGACGCGTTTGGAGGTTATATGTTATTATAAAACAAGATCTCTAAATGATTAATAATCGAGTATAACAAACAATATTTCTTACCGAAAACACTGCGCATAGACTTATCCATCAGCGACTGATCGGAAATAGTTGAATTGCTCATTTTTCCGATTTATTTGCTTTTGTTTACAATTCGAAATTCAAATACACCTACTCGATTCCCGTCATAGGAACATTAAGCGAAACCAGCGAAACTCACAATCAGTTCCGTTCACATCCGTTGCCACACGGGCACCGACGAGATAATAGCACCGAGATAGAATTTCGTCTGTGGCCGGAGGCACGGACTACTTTACCTCGTCTGCGGTAGAGTCGGTCTTGCAGATCGTGCGACAAAGAATCTAAGGTAGAAAATGACACTAAAATGAAATGTTTTCCGATTCAACCGGACGGATAAGGTAGGACGCGAGAGGGAAATGGTAAGAGGAGATTTACCGTGGCAGGAAGGACGACCGGTGGACGTAGTTGGGGAATGTGTCACGTCAGCTGATCGGCGTTGATGGTTCGGGGAAGTGTGAAGTTTACCTCGCAGGTGGTGCTCGCGTGTCTCGCTGATCCGTAATGGCGTGCGACGGCTAGGAAAAAGGCAACAACGCGCACGGGTGCTCGGGGTTTCTCATCTGTTGTAAAAACAGGAAGTGCGTTCGTTGTTTCGCGTGGGTGTTCTCGTGTGCGGTGAAAATGACAGGGTCGTCGAGCGTGTTGCCGTCGTATCAGCGGTTCGTGAACGGTGTGCCGGTGTCCTTGTTCTCGAGACGGTCGTTCCGTCCGCGTGGAATGTACTTGATCCTGTTGGTGTCGTGTGTGTTGTCGTTCGGTGTCGTGTGTTTCGGTATGTTCTTTTTCCTGCCGGATTTCCGTTCGGGGACCGGCGGCGCGGCTGTGAACAGTGTCTACCGTGTCTACCAGCACATGCAGAAAGCGGGACCAGAGCTGCTGATACCGGCGCCACCTCGCATGCAAATGGGCCTGAAGGGCCCGCAAGCCCATCCGAATGACGTGCCACCTGGCCACGAGGGCGCCGATCATCAGGACGTGCATGTTCTCGAGGACAAGCAAAAGCTCCAGGTCCACACAGCTTTCTACGACAAAGCACCTTTCCTTTCGAGTCTCGATACTCGACTATCGAATTCTCTTCTCTTGCGAGTTCGAAAGCGCGCCACCTGTCACCTCATTCATCTCACTCTTTCTTCCCAACACGTTCTCTCTCTCTCTCGCTCACTCCGACTCTCCCTTTCTCTTTGTCTTTCACTCGTGACATTCAAAACGTACATTCGACATTGCCGCTCCAGACCGTTAACTCTCTTTTCTCCGATGGGAACTCTATGACCTAGTTTTTCTCTTCAACTGTTACATCGGTTTCCAACGAGTTTGTTTACGCACCGACATCCTGACGCCGTCGGTACACGTGGCTGGGCGACAGAATGTCCGTGTGTCGCGCGATTCGCGAATTTCTTCTTGTTTCATAAATTATTAGCCACATTTCTATATATCCTCTGCTAGCTATCTAAGAACGTAACTTCCATTCTGCCCTGATTCCCTGGCTGTTAGGCGACTTCCAAACTCGTTTGTTTACGTACTGACATCCTGACACGTGGGCACACCTGTCTTGAACAGTTCTATTTATCTGTGATCGGTACTTTATAGTTGAAGTTGACTAAAATTTCTATTTACATAGATTAGTAGACAGCGGATCTTTACACAAAATATAGCAGTATTTTGAAATTCTTCTGGTGTCCTTCCTGTTCTAAATTACATCTACCCATTTTTGTATAATCACATAAAATCCGCTGTCTAATTATTAGGTGTCACAATGATTCAATATTAACCAGTCCAGCGCTGTAACTTTGTTTCGAAATAAAGGAAGTATGAATTTCGACCAAGAATTACGAGATTATTGTTCCCATAAATTCATCTCCCAATTCGTGCGATGAGCATTCCGCAATCCTCATCCGAATTGTTTAAATTCGAGTTTTATGCTGTTCGATTTTGTTTTCGAACGGGTAGATCTTGGAGTCACGCTGACTGCGAGACGAAGCAATGCGCGAACTGTGTCGACCGGCGTCGAATTATCTAATTATGTATATCTAACTTTTGAGGGAGCGATACAATGCATCGGCCGCGAGAACAAGTTTCATCAACGCTAATAGACTCTCGCCCTAAAATTTCAGAGCACAATTTCCGACGTATCGACCCTCATTGAAACGTTTCACTTGCGCTCTATGTACCGGGTGTCGCAAAGATCTCCGCGCTGCGGATCTTTATGTAGAATAAAAATCGTCTGGATTAATCGCGAGATGTTGATTTCCTTTTCTAATAAATTCGAACAATTGATTCTTTGAACGTTTTCACGCCTCTCGAAAATATTCCATGAAATAAGTAAAGTAAATTAAACGGTACATGATACTATGTTACAAGTGCACATTTGCAACAGTGCAAATATACTTATCCCCCCGATGACAGCGTACACACTGATTGCAAATAGTTGAGTTGTAGATAGTCTGAGATTCAGACTGATAGCGCAATCGTTATCTTCGTATACGGATGGTTGATAATAAATCGTTTCACTAAGTCGATAAACTCGCAGGCCCAATCGCAGACTGATACTGAACGTATTTCCTCGTCGCTACGGAATCATCGAATTTATCGATGATTCGCATTCAATTGAGAAAAGGTACCCCGTTGTTGTTTCAGTGTGAACGTATCTTGCGACCGGTCTGAAACGAATGAAGTTTATGAAGTTTATGCCACAAAGTGATTGTGTCGCAAATTATTGACCCCTCCAGCCCTCGCGCATCCTAAACCTGGACGACGCGACATTTGCTTTGATCGCTGTGAAACACGCTGCATAGCCTGGCCAGCAAAGCGCGAACAAAGCGAATCGATCATGCTCCACGTTTCGTGCATTAATATTGCCTGCGATCAGATATCCGTGCCTCTTCTATTCGAGCACCGGCAATAGGTGCATTAGAACCTTGTCAAAGCTGATTGGTCAATAAAATCAGCGATGTCCGACGCACAGGCTGCACTTTCAATATTTATATGTAGATAACGAGTCTCTGCACGATCTAAGTACACAAAATGTCCGACCTGAATTTCTCACACATCTCGAGTCCTAATAGCGTATACGAAATATTCAGTTGGCGAGAAAGTAATTTCGGTATTTCAAGGTGAAATAGAGAGCCCAATTTTTTTATTCAATCAATAAATTTTAATGAATAAGATATTCTCCCGTTTGTTCGATGATCTTTCGCCACAAAGAATGAATAAGAAAGTATTTTATTGATTAACGTTCATCGCTTGAATCGAGAAATTACTTTCTTGCCAATCCAATAATTGCTCAATGATCCCGAACAACGAACCGACTGAATACTGTATTTCAGGCGAAGATCGAGGAGGAGTACCAGCAACAGAAGACGCTGGAGAAACCGGAAGTGAACGTTGGTGATTCGCGAGTGCGTGCGAGTAGTTCGTCGTCTGTAGTCGTCCACCGGAAGGATGACGTTCTGGAGACAGTGCCACCAGCCCCTGCGGATAAACTGCCCTTAACCGTCGGTGGGGAGGACGAGGATCGTGTCGCCAGGGAGCGGAGGGACAAGGTGAAAGAGGTGAGTCTGTTTCGAGAATGATACACTGGAAATTGTTGAGAAATATCGCTGCGTGAAATATTAAATGTTCGTTCTTTAACAGCATCAATTTCGTTGCTAATGGCGATAACACATGCCGGGACTGTCAATGATTTTATCCCGTGATTCCCCGAATGATTTCACTTTTTATTAGGCGTAAATCGTAGTCTCATCGGAAACCGGCATTCATTTCGCGGTGATTTAGCCGCCGCGTTGCCAGGCTACGTTGCACGACTACGGGAAACGCTATTAATCGGAATATCCACGAATGCGCATACTGTACTCTCATTTATACGCAAATGCAGCCGGCGCAACTGCGGAATCGAGTGGCCGCGGAGTCGGCAACTGTTGAAATTTAGTTGCGAAACGGAAACCGAGAACCGTAAGCTAGTAACGAGTCGGCGAAAACAAAGCTCCCCGAAAAGTCGACTCTGATAAATCGTGTACACTGGAACAGGCCATAATTTCGTGTTCAACCGATATTCCAAACCTCGTTACTGTAAAATAAATAGTCGACAGACAGCGGATCTTAAGGGGGGAACACAGGGGAACATCAAGGCGCACTCTACTCATCATATCAGTCGAAAAAGTCTCTTTGAGACAGGAAAATACATTGAAATCTGCGGTTATTATATTATATTATATATAATATTATTATATTTTTTATTATATTATATTATATATAATATATAGGTTATTCTATTGTATATAAGTATATTTGTTTCTCGATTTTTTCTCTACTTTGGGCACTCATATTATTCGATATAAACATAATCACGTTAAATCAATCCCAACAAAAACATCCTGTAAATAGGAGCCAAGTTCCTATCGCCGTAAAAAGTTGTGAGATCAAACAAAATACGGCCAAGTTCGTTAGCTCAGAAATACCTCTTGCAATACTGAAAAAAGCGTTTGTAAAAATTAGTTTAAAAGGACGCTATTTAATTTTTAAAGAGTTACATGGAGGGCTAAATTATTCAAACTTGGCCGCTACCTAACACCTTTTATATCCATATACCTGGTTCACAATAAACTGAGGAAACGGGAATTTTTAAGAACATTATTACTGCAAACATACTGATATTATACAGTGTATAATCATCAGCCGGTATCGAATCGTAACATTTTCGTCCGGCTTCACCCGCGAATCGTTATCATTCGGAAAAATTCGGATTCCTCTTCAACTGGAATTCCACCGATCGGCGTATGAATAATGCGCGATATTTTATTCGAAGCGCGGGTAGTTTTGGCAAATTTTTATCCAACGATTTCCCCCTGCGATATTCCCATTCACCGGGTATTTATCGAATTTCCGAGCGCGCGCTCATTCCGATGGCTCGTGAATGGTCCGCCGTCCCCCATTATCTATTTATCAGTCTATTAAACGCTTCGGGTCGTTCCTGGACAAACGGTCCCGGTTTTCCGTCAATTTTTAATAATCTCGTATAAGAGAATGTCACCGAGCGCATTGTGGATCAGCTTTATGGCCGCGAGTATTTTTTTGTCGCGCGCGCGCCACACCACACACTTTCAAACGTTCGTATTCGCTTCCTGAAATTGATGGCGCGTTTCCAATTCATCCAATTTCGACGCTGTTTGATAGCAGGGCCGAAAAGTGTTTTTCTCGAGCTCCATGCGAGACCGGTCCATAAAATTTGCGTAAAAACGCACAGCATCGTTGCCCTTTTATGCGATGGAAACGTAAATATTTGCTGTCCCCGAATTGTGTGTCCGGCGAGCGTCGCGACGGAAGTAATTCACTCTGTAGATCGATAGATCTCGAAAACTTTCAATTTGAAAATTAATTAATTCTTTTGCCGGCAGCAAGATGATTAACAGTAAACCCGCCACTGCCGGTTTCATATTTTTCATTTCACAATTATTGACACTGCGACGTCGGTTACACGAAAAATTGATTCGACGGATTTTTTAAATCGGGCACATATTGCAGTAAAAATTGCACAGAATCTGAATAAATGGAGCCTTGTAATTTTTGTAAAGCTAAGACATTTCAGTCGCTTTTAGTGCTCGGTAGGGTTACTGTTAAAAACTCCACTGACTGTAATCGATTTCTAATCGAAGTTCCGATTCGCCGTTTGACTCTGATCGATCATTTCCGTGCGATCGAATTCGTAATAAAACACCGTGTACTTTCATTGGTCTAAACCAGCTCGTTAACGAAATATAATCGGCTCGGTGTTCGCTAATGCGGTTCAACGCGCGCGTTCAGCTTTGTTCCTTCTATCTCTGATTGTGGTCGCTTGTTAACCGTCGGTCAGGTTATTGTGCGCAGTGCTAGCATGCGGATGCTTGTATGCAAACGCTCAGCAATTCCTCTGCGTATTGCCCTAATAATTGACATAACGTTTGATCACCGATTGATAACGTTTTTGCGAGCCGATTGGGAGATTCGTGTTCGAACCACGAAACTGCAATGAATGTTCCATCACTTTTTCAAATGTCATCGGGTTCGCTTCAAATCTGACATACAATGGCGAGCATATACATACAGTAAATCCTCTATAATCGCAAAAGCCTCGGGCAGGTTCGTTCGCAAAGTTCGTAGACGGACACTATTTTTTTTTAGCTTCAAAGGCCGAGCCGAACGTAGAGGAGGACAAAAATTAATATATGCTCACAGCGCACAGTTTCGATCAAAAGAACAAACAAAGCAAATTTGCAAAAATTAACCTCTCAACGTTTCGATCCGGATTTGGATTATTTTCAAGAGAAATTGCGTCTGAAAATATATCTTGAATTAATATAATAAGTATTTAACACAGGGAAAAAACACTGATTGTAAGATCAACTTTTGAATAACGTAGATGCGTAGAGGAGGACAGCACACGGCCAAAGCGACTGCGACTCTCCGCGTCTCTTTCTTTCCCATACGCTGTCCTTCCTTGCGCCCGAAACGCGTTCATCGTCAATTAATAATACTATATAATACAATAACTAATACTTTGTTGGACCACCTTTCTTTTTGATGATTTCAGCGCAACGACGCGACGAGGCATAGAATCAATAAGTCGAATGCAGCGATCGATTGAAATATTATATTATTCCATGCATCTTCGATTATTTCGTATAATTTGTTTAAATTCGTAGGTTTTTTCATTTTAATTCCTTTACCCACACGTTATTCCAAAGATGCTCGATTAGATTTATGTCTGGCGACTTAACATTATGCTCTTCTTACGTACGGAGGCTTTGCCTACGTGACTTTTACTCCCTTCTTGCAACCACGTGTTCGTGCAGGAGGTCCAGCTCGCATGCCCAAATAAACAGTTTTCCCCTTATGGGAAAGAGGATGCATCTGGAAAACTTATACAGTCCTCCAGATTTTCGGTTATCCCTACCACAATTTTTAGAGCAATTTGACTAGTATATAAAGGGCTCGAGCTTGGCCTCCACGGGCTTAGTTGAAGACTGATCACGTAACAGTACGCGTATAGTGAGATCGGGTCAGATTCCCTTTCAATCAGTTTAACTCAGAAGAAGTTTCGAAACGCGTATTCAAAGGCAAGTCATTTCACTCACCCCCGCATTTCTCAGTGCGTGAAAACCGAGACATCGGGAATTAGCTTCCGCGATACATTAAAACACACAACAAGTGTATTTCCAATTATCTGAAGAATATATTGTACTCTTTACATTATTAGTTGAGAGTCTCTAATATTTAATCTACACCTTTTTAAATTCCAGTAGTTAGCATTCCACTCACAGCGATAAACCTTTACCGCTCGAGGTTTATCATTAATTCAATATAAAGTTACGAGAGCTGTATTCCCTTAGACCCTACCTCTTTCCGAAATCCTAGTGACACCCGGTGATGAAACAGGCATCGGCTAGTTCACGACAACCCTTTCCCTATCTAGTGGCGACCCGGTGGTGAAACAGACATCGGCTAGTCCACGACACCCTCTGTCTTTCCTCACCTAGTGGCGACCCGATGATGAAACAGGCATCGGCTAGTCCACGAAAACCTATCCTGTGACATCCGGTGATGAAACAGGCACCGGCTAGTTCACGACAATCCTGTTCATACGAACAAAACCGCTTCGCCTTTTGAGACGTGTGTTTGGGATCGTTGTTTGCTTGAAATATCCAATGTTCCGGCATATTTTCTTGAGTAAAAGGAATTAAATGGCCCCATTCATATTGCAAATTGGGCCAGAACCGTTTATAGTCATACCGGTCCAAACCATTACAGAACCTCCTCCACCTTTCACGGTCCACTTCAAGCATTTTGTATCAAATTCTTCACCTGCTCGCCGTCTTACGTAACATCTTCCATCTGATCCGAAGGAATTGAATTTGGATTCATCCGTGAAAATGACTTTCACCCACTGTTGCCTTGTCCAGAGAAGATGCTCTTTAGCAACTATATCGTGTTATATAATTGCGGATAAATTTCCCTATTTATATGCTCGCCACTGTACATGATCTTCAAATCAGATGATCGTAGAAGCTAACAATTATCACGATTCGGGAATACCGTTTCGGCTCCTTTGAACTGTCCACGGCTTTCACGGATTTTCAAAAGGGTTTCTCCCCGAACGAACACGAACTTCCGCGTTTAAAAGGGCCGGAAAGAGAATCCGCCGCGTTTCAGGGGATTTCGTTTGATGAAAAGGAATTCTTGGCACGCTGAAAGGACCTCTATCTGGAGTCTGTTCCGTTTTTGACCCAGTTACATCCGCCGGTGCCGGGAATGTAACGCGTTGCGTGAAACACTGGCTTTGACAGAGAAAATTTGCGACTGTCCACTTCAAGTTCGCTGCGACTCGCGCGGTTTCTCGACGGTAAAATAAAGGGCACAGGGTTTTTCAAGAGTACTTGAAATCCTCGCACACTCCATGGAAATCGTCGGTAAAATAATTCTACGCTTTACAGTCGACGTATTACGTTTCATTTATAATTCTGTGGATTCCGGAGCTTTTCGGAACCTTCGGTTTAGAAAGGGACCCAGTATTTTAAAGAATTATTATTACTTCGAATAAAACATAAGGTACCGTTCTTTCGCAATAAATGTCCAATTTAAGATGAAAAACGGCGGAGACTTATTTGTACTCCCAATGCAAATAATAATATCGTTTAGATGAAGTTACTTTGCTGCTTCTTTCTTGAAGTCGAATCTTGAGGTTGAACATATCCGGTGTATCTTGCTCTTGCGAGGAGGAGGAGTCCTGCAGTGGAAAAAAGAAGGAACAACAGGAAGACAACGGCAGCAGAGAATTCGCCGTGACGAACGGCCCATTTAGTAAGGACCATTCGTTTAGTCGACCATTGTGGAAAGCTGGAACTGCAACTGCGAAACCACACCGGTTGCCCGTTCCGACACTGCGCCGTTGCAACAGTAGCGGAATCCTCCGAAAAGACATATCCGGCTTTCGGAACAGATGAGTCGGCGGTCAGTGTAGTTTAATCGGTTACATATAAACTGCGGAATCGGATGCATCGCGATGCATCGGCACTGCGTGGCCGTTGCACCGTTGATTCCGATTCCCATTTCGCCGGAGCGTTTCCGGTCCCGGCCGGAATTAAACGGTCCCCGTGAAAACTTTATGATGCTAATCACCGGCGTATTCTAATCGCGGCTGAACCGATTGAAACGGGACTGGGAATGGAAACTCGCGTTGAAATCCGAACCGATTTTCTAAATGCTGGTCCCACGCGATGGCTCACCGATCGGGCAAAAGTAATTACAAACGACCGAGGATAACGTCCAATAAAACGTCTCGATTCCATGTTCCGCACACGTACCACCGCCGATACCGGTAGTCGGTGGCGAGTCGATATCGGTGAGACTCGCGTGTTTACGAGCGTTTTACCACCGCGCCGGCACATTGTAACCGGGCGGACACGTGTGTGCACACGCACGTGGCTCGGGTAACCACCATAGGAACCATTAAAATCGCCTTCATGGCGGTTCTTACATCGACGCGATATCGCCCGGTGATAAACTTTTACGGATACACGCGGCATACGAGATTCATCTCGCCCCAACCCGATCCAATAAAAATGCCCACCGGATAAAGGAAGGCTTACCACAGGCTGCACGCCTGGAAATTTGCTACCCGGCTGGCTCGGCGATTCTCTTACGATCAGAAGGGGATTGATTAACCCTGATCCGATGCTGTGGTGTATTTGGTGCACCGGTAAATAATTCGCTATTTTATGGGGCCGCGATACACGCCTTACTAGTGTTGTACAGGGTGGGCCATCTAACGTTTGGAATTGGAACTATAGGTTATTTTGAGGTTGGAAGGTTTGATGACATTCCCGATGTGACAGAAAGTTAGTTTTATGTGTGACATTTATGAAATGGGTCGCTTTTCGTTTGAACAAAGTTGGGAAATATTAAAAACTTATTTCCAAAGTGGCGAGTCTTCTACTCAAACTGTAAGAAATTTACGAAAAAATTTGACAAAAAGGATCCTGATGTCGATTGGCCACCTCTCGAAGCTGCGATTTGACTCCGTTGGACTTTTTTTTGTGGGGAGCCGTCAAGAACAAGTGTTACGCTAACTATCCAGAGACGATTGACGACTTGAAACATGAAATCGAAGTTGCCATTGACGAAATAGAGGCCCAGACAATCGAAAATTTACTGACAAATTGGACTGATCGAATGGGGTATTGTAAGGCTAGCCGTGGCAGTCATTTGAATGATGTTGTCTTCCAGTCCTAAATAGAAAGGTTCAATCTTTCTAATAAACTCATAACTTTGAAAAAATATTCATTGGTTTTTTTTTTATAGCCGATTCAAATTCCAAATCTTAAATGGCCCACCCTGTATAAAGCTCGAGTCTTCGAAGCTCCAGAGCTCAGTCTGAAAGACTGAGCTTCTAAGGCAACAATTATATAAAGCTTAAGCTTTCACAGCTTTAAGACTCAAAGCTTCAACGCTCAGCTCTCAGCTGTTATGTTATGATATTTGCCACAGAGGGCACAGCCGCATCTAGGCTGTGTATACACTGAGATAAAAATCCTGTCGAAACAAAAAAAATATATGTTGATTCAATAAGATGTACTGTTGAATAGTGCCAATATCATAGGAACTTATTTTAATATTTAATACTATTGAATTTCAATAGCAAAACTCACTTCCGCCAATCATATAAGCCTTGACCATCAATGTTTTCAAAAAAATAAGATATGGCTTCGAACCAATTCCAGTATAAATCAATAAATTTCTCAAATTTTTTTAACAACATATCTGATTGAAGAAAAAATAGAAATATTACGAATAATAATAATAATACACGGTATTGAATCAAATAATATTTTCAATCATTTCATGATAGACAATTCAAATACATCACGATTTGCTTCTAAATTTCATACTATTGAAAAGAT
>CM052284.1:2852531-2987449 GCA_028455765.1 Lasioglossum oenotherae | reverse complement strand
CTAAATTTCATACTATTGAAAAGAATACATTGATATTCATCGAAGTAAAAAATTACAATAACACGCGTGTTATTCAAGTAACTACATTTTTTTCTCAGTGTACATATTATTACATCCAGGCAATACAGAAGACTCGAGTCTTTGAGTTTTATAAGCTCAAGCGTTGAAGACTCCAGTTCTCACAGCTCAAGGTTCAAACCTGGAAGGCTCCAGCGTTTACGACTGAAGTCGCGACTCGAGCCTTCAAAGCTCAGGACTCAGAGCTCATTTTAACAACACTACGTCTTACTTTGCAAAGCCGAGCCACATACACTGAGAAAAAAAAGTAGTTTCTTCAATAACACGCGTGTTATTGTAATTTTTTTACTTCGATGAATATCAATGTATTCTTTTCAATAGTATGAAATTTAGAAGCAAATCGTGATGTATTGTCTATCATGAAATGATTGAAAATAATATTTGATTCAATACCGTATATTATTATTCGTAATATTTCTTTTTTTCCTTCAATCAGATATGTTGTTAAACAAATTTGAGAAATTTATTGATTTATACTGGAATTGGTTCGAGGCCATATCTTATTTTTTTGAAAACATTGATGGTCAAGCTATTGGCTTATATGATTGATTGGTGGAAGTTGGTTTTGCTATTGAAATTCAATAGTATTAAATATTAAAATAAGTTCATATGATATTGGCACTATTTAACAGTACATCTTATTGAATCAACATATATTTTTTTTTGTTTCGACAGGATTTTTATCTCAGTGTAGAGGCGAGCAAAAGTAAACGGGGAATTTTATCGCGAGTCGGAAATTTACTGTGTGAATGTTCTTTACTGTATGAATAATATCTGTACTCGTATTTATTGTGTCGAGATTTCGACTGACCGTTAACCGGTTTGCACACACGAGACCGTGTCGCAAAACACATGTGACCGCGTGGGTCGCACTGCATTTACAATGTAAACGTGTTTCCAAGCGAACGCGGTTACACGAATTGATAACGACCGTAGTAACTGATTCCGCGTATCATCTATTTCACATTCCGATGGTTCGAAAGAAAAAAGACATAGGAGCTAATACGAAATTGAACATTTGGCTGAACGGGTGTCGTGATTCGCAGAAGTTCGAAAGTTCGAGCGAACGTGACTGCTCATCGTTATGAGCGTTCTGTCGGTATGAAGTGGCAACAGAAAGCAATTAAGGCGGTAATAATTCTGGAATAGGAAGTGGCGTTCGCCTAAACTAGTGCGTAATCGTCGGGAACACGTAATACGGTGGCGTGTGCGATTCCTCCGCGGCATTCTTTTCAATCAACAAGCGAACCATCGTAAAGTGCGTCATTAGCGGACCCTGAAATTCTGCGGAACTCGCCCCGGCAATTACCAGTTGCACGTTGCATCGCGTGATATAGAACGATCACGCGTGCGTACGAAAATGCGCAAGTTGTTAGCACCCCGGAGGGCCTCGCGAAACTGCGGCGGAGGGAGGGCGGTGACGACTATCGGCAGAAAATCAATTGGCGATCCTTGGAATTTTCGACAGTATACGACTCCTCAGAGGTCGAAATGAACGGTTGAACGTGTGAGGGGGCACGACGAAAATTGCTGGTTCGCGGTAACACCGGTTAATAATATATTGCAGTTTTTTTTGGGTATTTAGCAAGCGATAATTGTGAAAAAGGAGACTCGACGAACTCGGCGCGTGCTCTTCCGAAAGCGAGAAGACAAAGAAAGTGAACGAAGCGAACTTCCCGTCGCGATCCGATTCAGGTGTTGCGGAGAATCGAGTGTCGGTCGGGTCGGATCCAAATCGAGGCTGAACAACTCGAAACACGCGGCCGGGAGGATACTTTGCGATGCGTGGCACGCAAACTCGATTTCGACGATCGAGGCGAGCATGCAGCACGTATATGCCTGACCTAGCCAGGAACACGATGGAACCGTTAACCGCACGGTGCCGTGAACTTTTGCCGCGGGTAACGTGAGTGCAATCTAATTTCCAGGCTAGGAGCTCTCCGAACCGTTCACCGGTTGCATGCGCGTCCGACGCGTTACAACGGCCAACCTATTTCGGAATACTTCGTCCGGTGAATACATCGTAATTTTCCCGTCCCTCCCTTTCGCGAACGCCGAATCCGCGCGCGATGTGATACGCGCGAATTCGGAAAATAATCTGCTGCCTCACCCAGAAACGCTCGCGCGGAGGAAAACTATTCTATTCTGGCTGTTTTCACAACCTCGATCACTTTCTTCGACCGGTTCTGGTAAAATATACTCCGTACACGAGAAACAAAATCGGTCTATCACAGTGAAGTCGCGTTTACTGTTCAACAGCCTGTGTTCTGCACGGACAGTGATCGCATACCGACATTATGGTTTTATGACTGCGTGTACCGCGCCGAGAGTTCAAAAGAAAGTCGAACGTAGCGTACACTGAGAAAAAAATCCTGTCGAAACAAAAAAAAATATATGTTGATTCAATAAGATGTACTATTGAATAGTGCCAACATCATATGAACTTATTTTAATATTTAATACTATTGAATTTCAATAGCAAAACTAACTTCCGCCAATCATATAAGCCTTGACCATCAATGTTTTAAAAAAAAATAAGATATGGCCTCGAACCAATTCCAGTATAAATCCATACATTTCTCAAATTTTTTTAACAACATATCTGATTGAAGGAAAAAAAGAAATATTACGAATAATATACGGTATTGAGTCAAATACTATTTTCAATCATTTCATGATAGACAATTCAAATGCATCACGATTTGCTTCTAAATTTCATACTATTGAAAAGAATACATTGATATTCATCGAAGTAAAAAATTACAATAACACGCGTGTTATTGAAGTAACAATTTTTTTTCTCAGTGTAGGACAGCATGAAATACGGATCGCGTGGCCGAAGCGTATCGGTATGAACAACTACTAATACATAGTACTAATCGAATGTACTGAATGTAATGAAGCTTCTTTATTTTTCATTATTTTTTACGAAACTTTCGTCAACTCATTTCTAGCATTTTTTCTGTTTAAAACAACACCAAACACGATATCATTTCAACTGTATTTAGTGGTTTAATCGACGATGAAAGTTTCGGGAGCAAAGAAGGACAGCGAACGCGCGTCTCTTTCTTTCCGATACGCTGTCCTTCCTTGTGCCCGAAACTTTAATCGTCGATTAAACTAGTAATACAGTTGAAATTAAGTCGTGTTTGGTGTTGGTTTACCAGAAAAACTGCGGCGTTGGCCGGCAGTGGAGTGGGCAGGCACTGGACAGTGATCGCGTACCCCATCGCAGACAGTAAACTCGACATTACTGTACATATATAATAATGATAAAAGGCGGGGGGGGGGAGTGCAACATCGTTCGGCGAAATGAATATACCAGTTTAAAAAGATCAACGTAGCGCAATGGACCGCGCCGTTTCACGGCTGCGGATTCCGCTTTTCGCGATTTTATTTTTCTGTGAAAATAAACAGACCCCGGGCGAGGTGAAAAGGCAAATTGATTCGTTCGATGGAACACAGAAAATGCGAATTTGCGCGGGCTTGCGTGGGTGCTGTCGGTACTTTTCCCTCGCAATAAAAACGTTAACGCGAATTAACGAGTCGACTGGGAGACGTACGCGTGAATTTCGCTTCGTGCCAAATGGATTCCCGTGTTTCGCTACCGACAACAAAAACCAACAGAGTAACGTGGTCATTTACGAAGTCGGTTTCCTTGATTCGTGGCGTTAAACTGTAGATCCTGGAATTGGAGAAATATAAATTTCGGCCGTCTCGATCGTCCGCCATAAACCGCGACGCATAACTCTTTGGCCGCGCGCGGTAATCAAACCGATTCAAAAATTGTCCGTTACGTGGCGGAAGTTTGAAGGTTCCGACCATACTGTTCCCATAAAGTAACGGAGCGTCGATAAATCTGCAAACAAAAGTGGATTATGACCGTTCCGCCGCGCCTCGGCTTTTATTACACTCGGCGCGCATGTATCCTCGGTGGGATGCGGCGCGGATGCACCCGAAGTGCACCGGGCTTCGAATTTAAATATCGAACCGCGTTGGGGGTACGTACGGGCTGTTGGGAAGAGGGGGAGGACGAGTTATTACGTCCATCGTACCCCGGTTCGTTTCTTTTGAACGCAGGAGCCCGGCGTGGATCCGTTTGTTTTTCACTTTTTAATATTCCGCGTCCGTTCGATCGCTGGTTTTTCGAGGAGCGAACAGTCCGCGGTAAAATGAACAGGTGACAGAAACACGCACACGTACGTAAGGTGACGAATACGTATAAACGATTGCCCTATACACATGGGAACGTCGTCGCACACCGTTCGTGAAAATTTCGCATTAACGAATCCGCCGGTTTTAATGCCGGGCCAATCTTTTACGAGGTTTCCGTCTGCCACGATCAATCGGACCAACCAGACTACGCGACGCAGCTCGTTTATTGTTTTGCCTTAATTACCAGCCGACTGCGACCGCCCCGAGCTTTTTATCGGACACCGGGTTTGCCGGCTGCTTAATTACTCTCGAAATATTCATAATCGCTCCGGCAAGCTTCGGGAGACGCGATAAATTCATGGAACTGCTCTCGGTTTCTTTCACTGGCGCACAGTGCGGTACTTTGGTAGGAATTCGGGACAAAAATAAAAAGATACGTTCAAGCGTAGTAATCACTTATATTTCTTTGTTCGAAATTGTTTTAATTGCACTAATCGAGGTTTTGGAATATTATTTTAGAATTTAAACAAAAAAAAATTCTTTTTTATTTTGTTGAATACTAATTTTTACATACGCGTGCCTGATTTACCGACTGATGATTTTATTGGATAATTAGATTAGACACACGGCGCCGGATGTCGCATTCGCCGAGGGTTAACGTTAAATAACTTTTGAGGGTAGTAGTTTGTAGCAGGAAAAACTTGTGGGAAATTGAAGTACAATGTCTACTAATTACGAAAAAACAAAAAGTACAGGATGTCTTGAAGCCTGCTTGAAATATCTCTATCTGAAGGTGAGAAAATCTATTTCGACTGTATTATTTACTACTATAATGCATATAATAGACTTACAAATTTGAAATTTCAGTCACATTGACTGTACTTTAAGCTATCATATCCCATAGGACATATTTCATCAAATTCTTTTTCCTGATACATATGTGCATACCATGAAAGTAAGTTACGTTTTAATCTAGGAACTGCTTGATACAGCACTTTCTTAAGAAACAAACGCTTGTAACTAAACCCCTACTGAATTATTTGTATTTTCTATTGATGAAAATGATAATTTAGATGCAAAGACATAGATTCAACATAGAATCCAGTGGACATTAGACAATGAATTTTTCGATTTTTGTCCACAGCGTTCACTCCTTGCTGTTGGTGTCACTGTTTCCTTCACTTCCAGAACAAATACAGATATTTTATGATTTTTCTATTAATAATAAATAGGAGGGGAACAGCACATCGTCTCGAGTCTCGAGGATTTAGAAGCGAACGCTGAACAGTAAAGTAAGGCTGCTTGAAATTTTCAATTTCAAGGAGAATGAGCAAATCTGGGTTAAAGTCCCTCCTTTCATGGCGTTTCATGACATTTCGTATTTCCTCGGAAGGAAATATGAAGAAAATTCTCGAATTACCTCGTCGACTGTATCGTACGCGATTCGCTAAAATACACACCGATATTTCTTCAGTTCACCCTCGAGCAACATTATTTCAATCTACCATTTATTTGAAATTCAGTCAGTCACGTATGACTGCAGTTAATGCGTTCAGGGAGGAATGTCGAGGAAGTATACGGTGCAAATCAAGATCGCTACCATCAGAGAAGCTCGCGGGTACATTTAACTAGCGGCGGTGTGTAAGTCAATTCATAACGATCACGAGACAGCCAGTTGAAATTCTATACACCGATTAACTGTCATTAAATCATATTGCCAGGCGTAATTAGAACGGACCGCCGGGCGATCTAAATCCATCCCGCACGGATACCGCGAAAATAACTCTCGGAACACGCAGAGTCCATTCAGCCCTGGATTATTATCCTGCTGTCAGCTATGAATATGTTGGAAACCGAAATCTCGACCACGTAATTATGCCGATGTCATTCATTTATTTCCCTGGTCACCGTTACTGACCAACGCAACAGACCGGATTTCCGCGGCGTTTACGCACAGGCGTCGAAAATACCCGCTCGGATAAGCGTGATTCTGCTAGTCTATTATGTCCGCTTTTAACACGGTTTTACTCGGAACGCAGAGTCATGATCACACGCTCGCGCTTCGTGACAGCACCTTCGAAATAACGAATAAAAATTGCTTTATCTTTTATTCGTTATTCGACATTTTCTTATTATTATTATTTATTATGAACGGACCGAGGTCCATTCACACAAATGTTTAAAACGGAACAAAGACTTAACATAAATTACTAAGAAAGGACACATGCATAAAAAAAGCTGTCGGTATAAAGGTACTGATATTATAAGTTAATCCTGCGTAATTTTTTTTTTGAAAGTGTGTAACGACCCATTCAAATAATCAATACTATTATATAGAGTGTTGGAGTTCGCAATAATTCGATTTGTAGGATTTATTAATCCATATGTGGATTTGCATTTGAGTGTTTGAAAACCTGCTCGAGATCTCAAAGCACGTTCAGGTGCGTAAAAATTGATTTGCATAAGGAGAGAGGGACAATCTATATGGTTATTAATTAAATTAAAAATGAAGCTCTGGTCGGATACTCTTCTGCGAGCTGACAATGTTTCCAGGTTGACTATGTTTAATATTGTGGAGTAATCGTGATCAAAGATTGACATAGGATTATTAATCTTATAAGAACAAAACCTAAGAAATTTATGCTGCATTCTCTCTAGCATGATTTCGTAATTTAAGCTATTCGGAGACCATATAATTGAAGCAAATTCCAACTAGGGACGGACAAGGGTAATATATAGCAATCTAATTGTGTGTATTGAGTGAAAATCAGTAGAAAAGCGTAGAATAAACCCGAGTGTTCTTGAGGCGGAATTAACAATGTTATGGATATGTTTGGAAAAGTTCAAGGTTGAGGAGAAATGAATACCTAAGTCCTTTACCTCACTTATTGAGGAGAGAATACAGTCATTGAGACGGTATGTGTGAATGGTACAGAGCGACGGGAGGACCGCATAACATGGCATTTTTCAATATTGAGTTCCATACCATTTTTGCAACACCACTCACTAAAACGATCTAGGTCTGCCTGTAATCTGGAAGCATGATCGTAGGACGCGATGCTGCAGAAGATTTTTAAATCGTCTGCGAGTAGTAGGTACTTACAATATTGAAAAATAGTAGTCAAATCATTGATGAAAATTATAAACAGTAGCAGACCGAGGTGGGAGCCTTGAAGTACACCTGATAAAACATGTATCGGAGATGATAGGCAACTGCGTATACGCACAATTTGAAAACGGTTTGTGAGGTAACTTTCAAGCCATGACAATAGATTTCCCTTGCAGCCAAATGCTGCAAGCTTCTCGATTAAAAGGGAATGATTTACCGTATCAAAAGCTTTTTGAAAATCTGTAAAAATTGTGTGTTAACCTGTAGATTAGCATCCAAAGAAGATGAGACAAAGTTGCAATACACCGCTAGGTTAGTGGTTGTTGATCGCTTGTTAACGAAACCATGCTGCTGTTCACATATCGAGAGAGAAACAGTACTGTGTAACTTATTTGTGACAATATCTTCGAAGATCTTAGGCATAACGCTACTGATGTTTATAGGTCTAAAATTTTCAATATTAGATTTGTCGCCTTTCTTGAAAATGGGTGTAACCAGACTGGTTTTCCAAAGTGTAGGGAATATACCTGATTTTAAAGATTTGTTGAAGATTATCCAAAGCGGCCGTGATAAAATAAAGCTGCACATTCTGAAGAACAAGGGAGGAATGCCATCTATGCCAGGTCCTTTGTTGGCATCAAGTTCAGTTAATTTAATATAAATATCGCTAATGTCAATATCGAGGTCAGAAAAACAGGGGTTGCAACCATTTTCAAGGATTTCATAATCCGTAGTGACATTTCGATAGACTGATCCAAAAAACAAACCAAACGAATTCGCAATTTTGTCGTCACTTATTGCCGCATTTTCTTTATAAAGCATTTCGTTTGGTAAGACAGCCGCTTTTCGCTTAGAATTAACATAAGTCCAAAAGGATTTGATATTGTTTTGAACAGACAGTTCAGAGTTTTGCGCACGCACAGAGAATTTTCATTTCAATATAATTTTTGCCCAGCTCTGCTATCAACGCATGATTCATAAAGAGAACCGTACCGTAACTCCTCGCGCCCCTAAACCATCAGCGTAACCATCTCTGAATCAAGTCACGCTTCTGCCCGACATAATCCTCACCAGATGGAACAACGAGATCCTAAATTCCCAACCACTCTTAAAGTTAGCTCAGAGCACAAAAGTGGATCAATTGTCGGATCGAGTTGATCGACAGAGACCGACGCGACGATTCAGCGACCGCAACTCGCTCGATCGTGAACGGAAGTCTTTTCATACCATCGAGTTCATGACCTGACATTAGATCCCGGAACCGGAAGTGTCGCGGAACACTTTCGCTATCGAGAGCACCACTCTCAATTAGGTTGCAAAGTCTTATCAAATCGATTCGCCAAGATGGCGCTCGCTATCACGCGACGTTCGTTCCGATTTTCGCGAGTGGTATGTTTTCCTGAAGTTCATATCGCTGGAGCGCTTCTAGGACGCTTCCTTTCTCGCCGAGTCCTTACCGACTGCCGGTGAGACGAGTCCTGGACGAGTCCTTTATGCACCGAGTCCTTGGCGATCACACTGCTAGGTAGTGTGATGTATAATGCTACTTTCGCTAAACAAGGTATACATTCCCGAACAAGAAATTAATAAAGCAAATTCCATTTTTCACGGAATCTTTTTATAACAACAATATTCTCCTCGAAATAGCACGCGGCTCGCACCACTATGACTCTCAGCCGGACATCTACAATGGCTTCAGCCGGTTTCGTGTTTTTTTCTGGTGGAAAACTGAATTCATTTCGCAAGGTAAAAGGCAGCACCGTCGATCCGAGTTGGCTCTCGGCCGAAAACTAATTGCCGTCAAATTACAAGCAGGGTCATAAAATGCGGATATGAATTTCTAACGAGCCACAGCAAAAGTGTGTTCCCGTCGCGTCGCGTCGTCCGTGTGGGGTACACGGGGTTAGTTTTCCCGAGTAGTCCCTCCTCTCTCGCTTTATGTGTCCCCTTAGACCGCTTGCAGCCGGAGGATATTAATATTCCAGTCAAAGAGGGAAGCTCGCGTGCCATCGAGTCACTATGGACTCCGCAGTCTCGGTGCTTTGGTGCCATCTTTGGAATATCCGGCGTCCCACCGGAACGGACAACCGTGGAATAACGGATGCACTCTGCCCGAGCCCGCAGATCGAAGCCTCTCAAGATTCAGAATACTGCATAAATACCATCGGAATCTGTTCTCTTCATTTCACCCTGTATCTAGCTTTCTACGCCCTAAACGTCGTGGATTTCGAACGGTCCAGAAGGATCATTTCTATTGATATCGTATGCAGAACAATGCTTTTACGTTGAAAGGCAATCCCCACAAATTTTAAGTCGCTTACCCTTCGTTTAAGGGAAATATTATAATGACTCGGCAGCGGATTTAATGCATTTATGGCGAAAACTAGCGCTTTGCGAGCTCGCGAGAGGGTTAGTGGTACCGGATGTTATTTGGTGTGTGACTCTCCAAGAATCACACAAAGAACTTCCCGATTAGTTGGGTTAGGTGTTCCTTCAATGTAGCTAAATAAATACGAACAATGCGATAATGTTTATGTTAATGTTTTAGTACTTCCTAACATGAATTTGCATCATGTGCATGAATCGAAAACCAACTTTTGGAACAACTTAATACTTATTTAGGAATATTAAAGAAACACATTCCGGAAGAAACTTTTGGGACAAACTAATATTATCATTATTAAGTGTACGTTTTAAGAAGATTATACGTTTTTAGGGAAATTCAATAGTTTTCTACTTACCAAAATGTTTGCTATATGGCGTCGCATTAAACCAACATCGTAGGCTCGTTGCTCGCTTGGTTCCTTGTTATAGCATGCTAATGTTGCAAAATAAATTATCTTAATTAGTTTTTCGCAAACGATACAACTCATCATTATCCGGGTTTGCAGTATTGATCTTGGTTTTCTTCGATACTGTTATTAAATTGTCCCAAAATATATAAATCGCTCAATTTTTAAATTCTGCTCAGTGCTGCAGCAACATTTGTAAAGTTCGTTTTTCTGACGTTTTAAAATCCAAACATACTTTCTCGTATGTTTGTCCCCGACTTTTATGAATCGTAATCGCTTCAGCAGGAACCACTGGAAATTGACTACGTGTGATTTGATATTTTTCCTCGCTCGACATATTTACTTGATTCGATATTTTTATTATTGGTGTTAAATTTTGATCAATATTTGCATTTTTCATATAATTACGATAACGAGTTCTTACTTTCACCCCTGCTCTGCCCAATTGAAAATCTGACCACAATATGGACGGAATTTTAGTATTTTCTTGGAAAGTAATAAATTTTAATATTCCGCATGCTCCATTAATCAATCCGTCTTCAACATCAATGTTATTAATAATTATCATATATTTTATATTAATTTTCAATTTAATCTCAGTTAATTATTCGTTTTGAACTGATCGTTTTTTCAAAGATTGTAATATAAATTTCTTTTTGTACTTTCATCGATATTCTTTGAAAATGTATTCTCGGGAGTAGAGATGATTAACTCACTCTTGCATTGGGATAATTTTCGATTATTGTAAGCGGTAACATTAGCATTAGTTGCATAAATAAAAAGAAATTTTTTAATGTTAAACAACATTTTTTATGTAATTACGTTTGTTACTTCGGTGGAAAATTGCCGTCCTCTCGTATAAATTGCATTGTTGAATCAACTCCTTCCGAAAAAAACTAAAAAACTACTTGACCAAAATGGAGCAAAATCTAAACAGCTTTAAGTTACAGGGGCGTACATCGATTGCATCATTCGTCATTCTGATCGTGTTGTTACTTTCTCAGAAAACGTTAACGAAAAATTTGATACCATACAAACATACATACGCACACGCACACACATACAAACATTTTGCCAAAAATAGTGTAAAATGACTCCAATGACCATGAAACGTGAAGATCTGCTAAAAACTCGATTTTTGATTTTCGGGGTTATTACAGTAACATCCCTATGAATCGGGAAGTTGATAAGTAGGTGTAAAAATATACTTTTATTATCAGTTTCAACCTATTGAACATGTTAAGAGAGAAAATAAGTTTCTACGTCACTCCGGTTTGTTGCAATTTAGGTGGCAAACTTCTATTTTGTATAAGAATCCGATGCCTAATAATGATTGAAAGTTGAATTTGAATACAGATTTAAATCGGGTTGCTATCATGGGTATGAACAATTTCGTATTTTCATAGCGAACTATATCTCTTCGTCGGAATATGCAGCAGACCAAGTGGGATTTCGCACGGTCAAAAAACTGAAAATCCTTGGCAACGGAGGGTAGCGTGGCGCGACAGAAATTACACGTTCAAGCATCTCTCGTTACGCCTCTAATAAGTTCCACCTGACGGTTGCTCAGCTCGCTGTACACTCCGGAAACTCTGGAAAGAGTTCATGCTCTCGACGTAGTTACGAAAGGTCTGCTATACGTCGGGAAAGAAACTTCCACGCGGGCATTAATATTCCTTGGCGAAACGGTAAACGCCCGGCGTCAAGGAAACGCGAACGCGCACAGCTCATTTGATTCCCGTTCTCATTTTTGCACTTGCGAACGTGTCGAAAGATCCAACTTTTTCTTTAAGAACGTCGCTGAAACGTGGACTTCAGTCGTCCGCCATTCCGATCGACGAAGTTTAACCTACGGCTGAGTCCGGGTCTATTTCGACCCATCCGTACTCTGGCGATCGTATACCATCACAATTTCTTCTCCGGGGGATCGCCGGCCGAAGAATAAAACGGAAAATGTTAATTTTGCGGATTAATGGCGAACCGACGTATAATCTCGGAAAGCTATTTCCCCGAGTTCTTAACTTGCTGCTTCCAGGTGGCTTCGACACCGGAATGAAATGCAAATTTAAACACGTTTCCACAATTCTATCGACCTTAAGTCGACGGAAGCTGGATGTAATGGAGACCTCGGCCGAACAAACTTTCATGACCGCGGAAATTGTTTGGAACACCGTTCCGAACAATCTACATTTATCAGGGGCCGGTGCGCAAAAAGAGGCCAACAGAGAGAAAGACGGGATGGGGAAAAATAAGAAACTAGAATCTCACGGATGATAAATGACGCGCGTCATTATCAACGCCTCTTCTCATTCTTCCGACGGACATTTCCATCGCGCGCATCACGTATCGATTTTGTCGTGTTGTTGTTGCCCGTAAAAATAACCCGATGTTTTTACGCTTCGCGCGAAAGCATTGTTGGACCGCTTGAGCATGGATTAATTAACTAATTCCGTTTAACGCGCGGAACGCCGCACGAATTTTGGACGTTTCGCGAAAGGTTCCCTTGTTACGTTGAAATATATTTATGATATATCGATGCACAGTTTAAAGAACAGCTGTTCTGCTAAACTAACTCTTCCGCGAAGAAAAATCTACATACAGAAAAACGTGTATACCGTGTTTACGATAAGAAAATGATTAATGAAAGTTCTCTGTGAATATATAGCCTGCGGAGATAATTAGAAGTAGAATGGGGAGGTGTCATGAAACGGTACTAGTCAAGATTAATGGACACGATATATCCGCATTAATTAAAAATAATTCACGACACACATCCGGAAAATAGCAGCTGTCCTCGTCGGTTTAAACAATCTTTTTTTTACCGATTAAATCCACTGAACAGAATGGCAAACTTATAATTACTTTCGACTCGGCACGACTTCGTCAAATTGTTATTAGAACAAGACTGACGGAACGCCGAAGCATTGCGAAGTAGAGAAGCAATGAAACTTACAGCAGAACCGACGGGAATTAATTATTTGCGTTTGTCTGAATGGAACAGTTTTCTCAAGATTTCAATTATGATTTTGCATTATTCTGTTTGACAACTTGATCGGCAGTATAATAATGCACGGAAAGGAAAGTTCCGAGCCGTCGGTATCGAACCGATCTCGATACTTACGAAACTGAAACGTTTGATGAATTGTCTGTTATTATCGACACGTCTTGTCCGCGCAATTAAGGTCTCCGATTGAATCGATGCTGTAACAGAACCAATTTAATTGCTTATTCCGGGTGCCCGACGTCGCTACGGAGAATTACACGAGCTCGTTACGAAAGCCAATTGATTTTTACGTTTGCATAAAAGATACCCGGATTCTATGCTCCCGGTCCGCACACCTAAATAATTCGACACGCGTGTTTATTGCGGGTGCGTGTGAATGCGAGCCGAGATTGGAATCTAATCATCGTTACCGGAACGTTTGCAGCGGATTCATTTCCATTTCACACCACAACGAATTCGCTTGTTTCAATGATAGTTTACGGCGATATGATGGTCCTGAACATTCGAACGAAAATCCTGGAAAATTTGTTAATCCCTTCAACGAGACGTTCTGATCTTGACGAAATTTTTTTGTCGGTGGAGGAAAATGCATTATCGCCATAAGTTACAAACAGAAAAGCGCCATTAAGGGGACCTAATCGCGGGCCGTCGAGTTTGTAACTGCGAGGGGGCAAATCTAATGGCTGACACAGAATCATGGCAACTGGTTCCGACCAAGTGGCGGATTTGCCCCAGTACTTCGGAGCTCGATAACCCGTGATTAAGTGGCTATTCGTAATGATACTTTATGAGCTATCGCCTAGAATCGATTCCATTTTCCACGTGAGTTAACGAACTACCGATCGAGCCAATTTGGCCAGCCACGCGACACTGGATGTGCGCGAAATTTTATCAAGCTCCTTTCCATTCTGTTCGCGCGAAATTCTGGACAGACAAACCGAAATTAAATACTGTTCACAATTACAGAATAGTGAGATCAATGTTCCCGTGCTTTACAAGAGCCATTTACAACGGTCCAGCACAATAAACGAGACCGCCATATAATTTTCTATATTTTCCCACTGCGTTCTCTATCTCGAAAACCATTTATTTGAATTTCATGACTAACGCTATCTCTATCGCGTTGGCCACGTTCCACTCGTAAGGCTTGACTTACTGGTCCTAGCTAATGATCGCGAAGAATTGATTTTTCCATGTTCAAATAGATAACAGCAAATTATATAATTTTAATTTATAACATTTAATTGAAACTTGGGCTCTGCGTAAAATGATTTCTTTCTCTCAGCTTTGATACGTCGTACAGTGGGGTATTTGCCCGATTTCAGTGGCCACAGCTAGTTCAAAATTCGCTCAATATTGAAACTGCTGTAACTTCGCTAAAATTTATCAAAATTTCATGAAAAAACAACCATTTTAAAGTTTAAGATTTCTACTTTTTATACTGTGTCCCATTTTCTGCGTGGGTGGAGCCATAGAGGAGATTTCAAGGTCACCTTGATTTTTTTTTAACAGAATGTACTTTTTTTATGTGTTGACCTTCGTATGTCCTAAACCTAATAGTTAACGAGATATTATCAAAAGAAGAAAGAAAATTATTTCGACAAAATCTCGTTAATTATTAGATTTAAGACATGTGGAGCTGAATACATTTTTACTCAGAATTCAATAGTCTATCGATTCATGATACAAAAAGTAGGTCTTTCGATTTAAAACAATCGAGGTCACCTTGAAATCTCCTCTATGCCTCCACCCACGCAGAAAATGTTTATACCACAAAATGTCCCACTCTGTTCTGGGCAAATTTTGTTCATAACATTTTTTCATATTATTACAAATAACGAGAATATTCAAAGTGGACATAGTTATTGCTCCACCCTGTATATTATTTAAATTTCATGTGTATACTGTTTTCTTATTTCAGTGTATATTGTGTGTTTATTATTATTATTTAATATTTACTTAAGTGAATACGAAAATATAGCGAATGCGAACATGCAGGATGTGAGAAATGCTGCGATTTTCGCGCGCGCACGATGGCCATTCTTTCGTAAATCAACTATAAAACACGAAAGCAGACGAAGGCAGACACAATTTTTCTTGCATCTTAATCAGAAGACTTCAAAGAATACAATGGCACAGAAATGAACACCGGGACGCACCCGGAAGTATAACGAAATCATTACCAAAGTCTTAGAATCATCAAGAAAGTGACTCATCGTTGGTTATCTTTAAGTATTAATAATTACAAACATGTATATGGTACAAAAGTGAATTTCTCTTAAAAGTATACCCTATACTTAGCTAAAAAAAACTTCTACAAAACAAAAATCTGTTAGTGTATGTAAATAAGGTAACAATTACTAATAGGTGAATTCGTTGAGAGATGAAAGCGGGTTAACGGAACTTCAACTTCCGACAAATTTCAGTACTTAATGGATACATGACTGGGAGAATGAATGACGGGAGATTGTTCCTCAGACATTCAACTAACACAAGCCACAAAAATTTTACAATTTATCTAAAATTTTTTTAATTGAATTCTGACCGTTAAAATTTGACAAATACCCCATCTGTGCGTCGCGTCATTTAACCTCGTAGGAAATTATCCACCGAAACGTCACTTGAGCCATTATTGTCTAGTTTAATTTAAACTCGAACAGAATTACACGCGATAATAACAGAAGCTTGCGATGCTTGCTGCCGAGACCGCCTCAGGTGAAACGGGTTCTCGTATTTCCTAGATACGATAGCAGGTGCACTTGATGGGTTAAAATTTAGTCTAAGCAGACAGACTCGAAAATAAACTGCGACGATGCTCTCGTGCAACCATAACAGAATACACTGACGCACTGGTATCTCCGAGCAATACGAGTTGGAGCTACGGATGCATCTCTCACCAGGTGTAAAAACTTCCGGAAACAACAAGTTTACTCTGCATGTCTGTTAATAAATAAATCAGCAAAAAGTCTGGACAAGCTGAATCTCGTGATTTTTACGGAGAGTATCGTACGCCAGTGGATTAGTATTAAAATGTCATGATGCCAGCTAAGGGTAGCCAGGATCAGCGGGTGCAGTTTCCCCGTCCGAGGACCGGCCAATTAAAAGCAGAAAAATTATTCACGTGGGTGGCGTCGCTGCGGATCACGGCAGAAAATTGTCGGGCTTGGTTGACAGCCGAGGCGGACGAATAAAACTTGAGAAAGTTCCGCGGGACAAACTCGTGTTCCGTGAGGGAGGGTACGGGTCCCGGGCCAAAAACGCTCTTACTTATATCACGGCAATCCGGAGAAGCGAAGTAATTTCTCAGCCGCCTCGAGAGGATCCTCCAACCGGCGGATTTCTTTCGACGGGGAATAGCTGCAGCCGGTCGGTCCCGTAATTGCATTTCCACGGAATCAGCGGCTCCTCGCGTTATTATCACCGGGGATTTCCACGCCGGGCACGGCCCCGGTAATCGTCCCGAGGAAAACTCTCGATTCAGCCATCGAGTTTACCTAAATTAAGCCAATTGTTGAATGGATCCCATTACACCGCCTCGCCAAGCCAGACGCGCGCTGAGGGAGAGAGAGACAGATAGAAAGAGAGAGAGAGAGAGAGAGAGAGAGAGAGAGAGAGAGAGAGAGAGAGAGAGAGAGAGAGAGAGAGAGAGAGCTCCACTCGGAAAAGCGACGCGATTGTCTACCGAAAAGATGAAATATTCGCCGCGATTCCCCGGTTGCTTTCTGAAGAATCCCCGGGAATAATAAGAATAATTGCGTGCCGGCGGAGGGATCACGTTGGCTACAGAATTTTTATAATGCCACGCCGATTCAAGCTATCCTCACCAGAAGAGCTCTTCAAATTACTAGACGCCCGTAGAACAAGATCCAAAAATTAGTTTAGATAAAGAATTTTTATTCTTCTGCACGTGGCTGCAATTCAGGTAGACGATTTTGCTTTTGCTGTTGCGCCCGCAGTTCAGATAAAGAATTTTGATTCGATCAAATCGGTGAATGTCACGAGCGATTGTCAGGAACGGTAAGAACTGAAAAATCGCGATGCCGGACAGGCCGCAGCCACGAATAGCCGAAGAGTACGACCGATTCTTCAGGACTCCCACGCGAGTGACGTTAAATCCGTTTCTCGCCTTCAGTCCAGCCAGCTCCCGGTTGTCAGTTGAATGGGTATAATGCACATCCTCGCTCACGGTTTCTAGCCGATCGGATCGGTTCCCTGAATACATCAAACCCGCCGCTGTATTTGTACACCTCGGTTACGGACGCTAACCAACAAACTCGGTCAGTAACCTAACCCCGATGTCAGGCCATCGTCGGTCACTTCTCTCCCCGGCGTGTCCGTCGCTTCTCGGCTTGGCTCCATCACTTTCTGCCTCTCGGCCCCTTCCTCTATCTGGAGCGAGTAAATCAACTTCAACCGTGGGCAGAACTTCTAAAACGTTTATTCATACGCTTAGGCTGCTCCCTGCGAGAAACTCGGACGTATTTCGGACCGGATTTCCAACGCTTTCATCCAGCCGAGTTCTACATTACAAAATTAAGTTTTACATTTTTCGCTGTTGCTGAAAGATTCGACGTACAGTCGCCTCGGGAAGTGACTGTCGCAAATCAATCTTCAGAGAAGTCTTCAGGTGCTCTCTTCGGCTACGTCACAGTACATTTTTCAGCTCGGCTAAACGTACGCGCAAAACCTTCGACGGCCGCGTAAAAATATCGAAATTACGGAAGATCAAAAGATTGATGTCCTCTCGTCGACACGTTAGGTCGACTTTTTTCCGGACACGGTCCGGCAGCCGTACATCGGGGAACCTGTTCGAAACGTTTCGGGAAGGGAAGAAGAACACGGGTAACCATGTCTAAGTCGTTCTTCAATGTCCGATTGGCGCGGGCTGGCGAAGGGCCGGCGCTCGTCTCTTTGGAAATACAAGAAATTACAAGATGCCTAACCGTTGGTAAAAGGCTAATGGTACCAACTCGAACGGCAACAAGAGCGGACTAAGTGCTGGCCGAGTGATGTACAGACAGCCGGCTCCTCGGACTAGGTAACCAAACATTCCTGCACGTATATCAGTCGTCTCTTTCACCGAAATCACTGGTCCTCCTCGATCGATCCCCTCGCGGAACAAATGTCCTCGGGATTGCTCTCTACCGGTTCCTCGGGCGAAGAATCTCGGGACATCTGCTGCGAGCCAGTATTTTTCTTGATTACTCAATCCCTGCGATCGGTGGGGGGGGAGGTGGGGTAGGTACTCGATCCTCGGACGTTTTTCATGGCTTTAGGCTACAAAATGAATTGATTTAAACAGCACTTGAACCGGGCGAATTATGATATTCCCTATGTCCCTAAATTCGCGGCGTGAATAGGGTTCAAAGGGCAAATCAGACCGCGTTATATTCTGCAGGCCAAGTTGAAATTCATAAACGTGTTCTAAGCTGCAGATGGCCCTGGTGTATAGGGGCTCGAAGGCAGACGGCTACGGTGCGATGAACCTAAAGGGTGAATGAGAGGGCAACTAGCATACCCCTGTAATGCGGTAACCCTTGCGGTGCTCTAGGATTACGTGGTGAAACGTGCCAGAGCCACCGTAATCCAATAATAGCCGACCCGATCCCCCTTCCTTCTCTTACGGGACATCAAGGTAGACCTCTGCTGATTCGAGAGATCGACCTTCCCCGTCGTTCCCCGAAACCCTCCACCCATCCCAATCGTTCCGAACGCTTTGATTTTTTCCACTCTCCTTGCTCCCTTTTTTTCTCTCTCCACGGACACGCTCTCTCAGCGATTCGCTCTGTTCTCAAAAATGACAGGACGCTCGTGCCGTTCGGATACTTCCGGTAATTGAAAATGTTCATTTTCTATTAGGACATTGAATAAGTTCTCGCTGTTTTTTTAACAAAATGAAAGATTTATTTAAATTATAAGGAACAAAAACATTTCATTCAAAGTATAATATATATATAGTATAGTATATTCGAGTAATTCCTCCAACTTTTCGTCTTCAAATTTTTTCGATGCGCCAGAACGTTCTTTATCCTCAAGTTCAAATTCATTATTTTTGAAGCGTCGAAACCAGTCTCTGCATGTCGTATGCGACGAAGCATTGTCACCATAAGTCTCAACAAGAATTCTATGTGCTTCAGCTGCAGATTTCTTTTGAATAAAGTAGTGCAATCAAATTCCCCGCAAATACACTTTATTCGGCACAAAAGTAGACATTTTCAGAACTAAGAAAAAATTACTTTGCTTCCACTAAAGTGAACTACCATACACTGAAATTTAAGGTTAGATTACACTACTGCCTTGCATGTGTGTTACCATTCGAAATTCCACGAACGGGGTACTGCTAGTACCATCTTTGAAGAAACAGCGAGAACTTATTCAAGGTCCTAACATTAAAGACGTCCGGATTAATAAATCGACGGTTTCCGTCGAAGGATTTCACATGGAAGTCCTCCGGAGCCTGACGAATGCGTTTTGCATCTTCTCGCGCGATTACCTCGCACGTATAGCTCTCGCGCCGGACCCGAGGGCTGCGCTCGCAAACGTCACCGTGACAAATGGCGACCGAAAGCGGACGAGCAAAGTTGCGACGTGACCCCCGGTAACCCTGCCAAGAAGCATCCGAGACTTTCCACGAAGAATGTCCTGACGATTTCGAAGATGTACGTCTCTCCCCTGTCTCGACACTGCACTCAGGGAAAATCGTAGGTGACACGAAGAAATATATTCGAAGGAGCTGATGTCTAAAACAGCCCCAGGCTCGTTTGTACAGATTTATTTCTGAAATTCGAAGGACCTCGTAATTACTGCTGCCATCGCGATTGCCCTCGAGCGTACCAAACCAGAGTCCAGCCTAGTCGGTACCATCGCGAAACGAATAGCACTCGAACAAGTCCCATTATAATAAAGTTCAATTGCCGTATCTTCTCAGCCGATGACCTGAAAACGCAATTGGACTACGTTCGAACGGACCATTAGCGAGGCCGGTTAAGCCGCGTGTAACCCAACCAGCTTTTTTTTTAAAAAAAAGTTCGATCAGGTCTCCTGCCTCGCTGTAACCCTTTGAAACTGCGGCCGCACATTGCACATACTTACGCTGCAAATTCGATGCAGATAATCTTGACGCTGTTACACATTTTACACCTTGTATAACCAATCAAAAAGGTTTACGCTGACGACAGAGTGTTCTGTCGGTAGTATTCGGTGCTCAAAGGGTTAAAAATGTGCTCGGGCGCTGCGGATCCGCGCGCTTTATCGCGACCGACGTCGAAAAAAGCGACGCCTCGGTCTCGAGACGGATTCGCGACCGGCCGGAGAAAAACCTTGCGGAGACATTGTTTGCATTGCTGTTCCTCTCCGGACTTTTCTTCTTGCCGTTTCTCTGCTCCGTTTCGGCCGCGTTTCTACGCGAGATTCTTTTCGCTCCGTTCACCGACAAGAATTATTATGCTGTCTCGACGTTATTACCAGTTACTTGTCCCTCTTCTTCCACGTTCCGCACTCCCGTGGCACCCTGGAAAAGAAACCAAACAGAAACGGGCCACCTTGCGTTTTTCCCTTCTCTTCTTGCGTGAAGAGGAAAATGAAATTTGAAATTGTTCGTCGAGTTTTGTCGCGTCCGACATCCTCGACAATATGGCAAGCAAAGGGAACAATGTGTTTCGAGTTCGAAGAATTACTTATATTTTGTAATTGATGCAGAAAACTCCGCATAAAGATCTGCAGTTTAACAAATGTGTTGCAGTAAGTGTTACGGGCGGACGTGAGCGGAATTCGGACTGTGGATTACGAAACGAGGAGGAAGTTGGATGAAACAGGGGTCGCGTGCTTGAGAAATTGTTTAAATGTTCATGCGAGTGGAATTGAAGATGATCTCTTAATTATTTGATTTCTACAAGGAACAGTTAATTTTGGTTTTCGAGGCAGCGCTGGTGGATGAGGGTAAAGAACGCCCTGCGGTAAACCGCTCGGATAATCTCCCTGGCGGTTTACGGCGTTATCAAGCGGGCTGCAACGTCCCTGTAAAATTTATTGCAATCGAGCAGGGCGGCGAAGACATTCTGAAGGAAATATGTTGAACATCCCGCGGAAACTACCTGCCACGAAACTTCTTTCCCGATCCGGCCACTGAGTCACGTACCGGAAAAATGGCTTAATCCCAGAAGTCCTCTCACCTAGTTTCCTGACTCTGACGGTCTGTGCTCGACATACTCGTTCCCCGCATCCGTCGGCCTATCTATCCCGAATATTGGATGAGCCACCATCTTCGACCTTCCCCCCCCCCCAAATTTCCCTGATACACTTCGCTCGACAGTTAGGGCAATTGCGGTAAATACCAGGTCTGCTATTTTACCACGTTTTTATTAGCTCGCTTTCTTGTTTGTTTGTTTGTTTGTTTGTTTGTCTGTCTGTCTGTCTGTTCGGTGGCAAATTTTACAATTGATTTTAAACTAACATCCCAATGAGCTAGAGGCTTGAAATTTTAAACATAGCTCAGAACTGGATGACAATGCATTATTCAAAAAAAAATTTTTTAAAAAGTCTATCCGTTTCGGAGAAATAGCAATTAAATATTTACCTGTTCACCTCCCCGCGAAACCTACGTCATCGCCAACCGCGCGACAGCATTCCCTACTCCACTACGCGTTCCTACTCTGACTCATCCCCACTCCACTGACCCGCTTCGCACCGAAGGAGCTTAGGGTGCGTTTGAGCTTCGCGCGGTGTTTACAATGTTACTAAGTATTATTATACTATAATGTTTTTTTACCAATCGAAAGGACAGTTACACCGAGATTTTCGGTCGAACATGTATCTTTGATATTTTACCACGGCGTTTGTTTTCGATATGACGCGTCGCAATACCGTCTGAAATTTACTAAATCTCTCTGTTATAATCTCATCAAAATGTTCAAAATCGATTGTAAAATTTCACACATACAAGACTAAAAAGCAGAAAATAATTATTTAAATAAAAATAAATTTTTAAAAAATACCACGTTTTTAAAATGGACTAAAAAGTATAAAATAATTTTTCCTAGCCCCCTACAGTCTCCTAACCACGTACAGATAATCCTGAAAATTTGTGATTGTGAATTTTTAACAGCTACGCAAATACTTGTAAGATTTAAAACGAAAAACGTGGGGCGCATGCAATAGATAATTGATGCATGAATAGTTCACCCAAATTACTAAAAATTTTATTGCTTCGCAAATGATATGAACTGTTGCGTGAGATTTCTCAACGGCTGCTACTCTCTGCACTCCTTACTATTATCTTGCGCCCCACGTTTTTCGTTTTAAATCTTACAAGTATTTGCGTAGCTGTTAAAAATTCACAATCACAAATTTTCAGGATTATCTGTACGTGGTTAGGAGACTGTAGGGGGCTAGGAAAAATTATTTTATACTTTTTAGTCCATTTTAAAAACGTGGTATTTTTTAAATTCCTTCGAAGGTCGAAGATCTTGAGAAGCTTCGATTTCTGCTTGAAGCTTCGTTCAAAACCTTTTTTTATGTTTTATATTCTGCGAACATTCTGTAAAATTGTTTATCCTTCGAAAGGGTCGAAGCTTCGGAAAAGTAACAGCCCCACGATAAATACCACGAGCGAATTCACCTGTTTTTCCCAGGATTTTCTGGGGAGTATTATACATAGCAGGGTGACTTTTTTCTGCAGGTCTAAACGACACCTGTTCGATCCGATCTCGACACGAGTAAAGGGAAAACCGTTCTGATCGGTGTACTTAGAGTGTAGGCAGAGAGATTCCGGCAACAATGTGGTAGGTACGCGGTGGCCCGAGATAATGCAGAAATTTCTAGTTCACGGTAGTTGTGTATTTATTGTTCCCGGGAGTTAACTAAAGCCGCCGGGCAAAGTAAGTGGATTTTCGAGCCACACCGTTACGTCACGTACTTTCAAATCTGCTTAATCTTCCTCTGAAAATTTGATCACGTGCCGGGGGTATGAGACCCTGGCCTCGGTTCTTCCTGAAAATGAGACCTTCTTTACGTGTCCTTTGGTTACCGGCTTAGTACGATGTTAACATGGCGCTAGGTAATTCGTTCTTTGTATGCGTTGCCCACTTCCCAAGTTACTTTACCGGGGGACTTCAATTATTTATAGAAAAAGAACCGTGGCTCGGCTCGAACTGGTTCGTAAGTATCCTCCGGAAACTTTGTTACAGTTGCTCGATATGAATGTTCAACTTCTCTATCTGTTTTACAGCCGAATAAAATAACACGCTATTGAAACGTTCGTTTCGCGTAAAGGAAAGTTTCCAGGCCAGACAAATTATTATGCGATATCTACAATATCCTCGTCCCAGCATTGTACATATTAGTCTTTCGAGTCATCTGTAATCTTCGAGGATCGACGAAAAAAAATTCGCGAATATATATATATATATATATATATATATATATATATATATATATATATGCATATATCCAATAGCCATAAAATATTTGTCAGTTATATCCCAACAAAAACATTCTGTAAACAGGAGCCAAGTTCTTGTGGCCGTGAAAAGTTGTGAGATCAAACAAAATACGGCCAAGTTCGTTAGCTTAGAAATACATCTTGCAATACTGAAAAAAGCGTTTGTAAAAATTAGTTTAAAAGAACGCTATTTAATTTTTAAAGAGTTACATGGAGGGCTAAATTATTCAAACTTGGCCGCTACCAAACATCTTTTATGGCCATTGATTTAAAAAGTAACGGCCAAGTTTTGAATAATTAAGCCCTCCATGTAACTCTTTAAAAATTTTCCAAAAAAGCTAGAATATAAAACTCAATAGACTTGTACGATTTATATTTGTTTTCGATCCACAAATGCTGCTACCATTAAAAATAGGATTTCATTTTATTCCACTCTCTTAAAATTTGTCTACAAAAATTGGAAAATGCATAAACATTCGCAGTCTAGTCATTAGTAATGAAAAACTTCAAAAAGTAGTATCTAATAGTCATTAAAAAAAGAAAAAAAAGTGACAACAGCACGTGGTGTTCCCAAGCGGTCACCCATCCAAGTACTGACCACGCTCAGCACTGCTTAACTTCGATGATCGGACGAGAATCGGTTTTTTCAATGCGATATGACCGTTGCCGCTAGCATCAGTTCAGCAATGAATAATATACAATTAATTTTTCACAATCTAGTATACATATAATTACCGACTGCCACGGTAATTACCGCGCACGCTTATTTCGATGTTACAAAGAGGCGCTAACGAATGCAGAGACGCAGACTATTGTGCGGATCCTACAGGACATACATCAACGTCGGGAAACAAGAGCCAAGGATCCGTAAACAATGGCGAATACTGCGTTAACATTCAGCGCGGCAGTCTTCCGCTTTTAACGCGGTGGATGTTCCGAGCGAATCGCAGTGTGTTCTTGCAAATGTCGATCATTAATTTCGCGATACGCATCGTTGGATGCTTGCATATTGTTTTGGGTCGCTATAATCATTAATAATTGGAATGCGGGAGAGAATGGATCGATAGAACCATTCTTCCTTGTTGATCTGTTCGATCGAAACTGGTGTTTTACTTCAGAACATCGATGCTCCCTTTTGAGGACATTATCCGCTAGCAAAGGAGAAACAAGGGATCGCGAGAGCTCGTATCCCAGAAGAAGATCGTTGGACAAAGGGAGTTCGAGAGGATCTGAGCCGAGTGTCGGGATCCGTTGAATGGGAGGCAGCATGTCAAGGGTGAAAGAAACCAAGGAGTGGACCAAGACCAAGTGGATCAGCTGCAGGAAGCTGGCGGAATCGGCCGCCGCTGATCGTCACGAGCGTCCTAAGGGAACGATAGTGTGTAAATCCATCGTGGCGGGCGATGGCGGACGTTCTTCCTCGGCCTGGTCCAGGAGAGGAAGGAGGATCTAGTAATTAACGAAGCTGTTGTGATCGCAATCTGGCGCACGAGCCGCCTCGGGCGGAAACTTCGGCGGCCGAACAGAGACAGGGATACAGGAACGGAGAGAGAGAGAGAGATGGTCGAAAAGAGACGGTAAGGGAGGGTGACGGTAGGGAGAGCGAGTGAAAGAGGTTCGCGGCGCATGCTACGAATATTAATGTGGCGCCCTTCATTGTCTTCGAGTTCTCTCGCCACTCGCACTGTTCTATATCCTTTTCTACGATCATCCTGGCACGGGCTGCTAGCCCGCCTTCATCATCGATTCACACTCTCTTCCTCTCTCTCTCTCTGGCCCATTAACGATCCTGTGCTTTCTCCTCTCTCCCTCGTTTTTTTGAACCTCTACCAAGCCGCTTATTAACGGCTTCAATTCTTCCGCCGCAAAAGTGGCATCGGAATTAAGATGCCTACCCACGGAATGAACGCTTTTCAATTGGACGCCCGATTCACGGCCTACGCATTGTGTCCCGATCGGCAGGAAGATCATTGGATGTCAGCTGACCTGGTTTTAGCACTGGAGATCATCTCCGCAAGCTGATATTCCTCTCGAACTACATTTTTAATGGTGCTCAATCTGAAGCTGCCTCAACTATCGAAATTTGGTCAACTTCTAGTTTGGATACTCGACGCGCTAAGTCTCCCAGCCGGGGCTTCTAACTTTCGAGGTTCACAGCTCAGGCCATTAATCCCGCGATTCTAGCTTTGGAATTGCTATGATTTTAATTTCCGGGTCATCAATTACGGAGTTTCCGAACTCTCCGAGGATCTGATCAATTGAGGGAGAAGGTGTTAGAAGTTAGAGTTTGAATCGTGCGACACGGTTTAAACGTTTTTCCATTCGATGCATTAATCCATTTTCCTCGAAAGAACTTCCTCTAACGACCCGACGCTTCATGCGATGCTCCGATAAATCCGTACAACGAGCGGAAAACCGAAGATCCCGAACGAATAAGTAGCTAGACGGTTCGCAGTGGCATCTCTACCTCCGGTTCGCCGCATTAACCCTCCCCAAACAAACGAATCGGATCTATCGTCGTTTCTGGCTGGTTTAATGCGCAGCGTCTTTCAATCTTTTCGGGCCGATAAACACAGGAACCGCCCGGCAAACGGCGAACTCAGACCAAGAAAACGGCCGTGATACCGTTTCCCGTGGAAGCCCGTCTACCTCGTAGAATTGCAAAAATCGCGACGATACCCGAGCATGGGGTACGATAAAGAACAATGCTCTCTTAACGTCTGCACAATAAAACACGGTGGCGAGGGGAGGAGGGGAGGCTGTGCTCCGCAATCTTATGGTTGTCTTCGCAAGGACGGAAAACCGAGAGCAATGGCCCGGCTTCGAGAGACGATATTATCGTCACCGAGAGCGGAATGGATAAACATAAATTTCCCGGTCGACAATGCAATCGGACGAATTGCCGTGGCAGGCAGATTCGACGTTTCGAGATAAAACGGTGTCGGCGGGACAATGCGTGAACGTCAATGGATACGATCGTCCCGTTTTCGGGTCTTTCAAAAAGGATTGTACCACCCGATCCTCAGTCAGACGTGAACATAAATCGCCACCGGCAAGGTTTCTGCGCTTCTCTATACGCTGAAGTGCAGCTTATAGATAGGAATACATCTCGTGTATCCAGTCCATCGACCGTCCCAGCATACCTTACCGGTCGATGCTGTTAAAATTCCAATAACAGACTCCTCGTCTGCCATGCGATCCCGCAGAGCGCTTCCTCGGCGTTGGGGGAACGTTTTCTTATGCACAGGACTTTCGCATGGTGTACCCTTTGTTCCCCCATATATATTTCCCACCCCATGCGCACCCACGGTCGCATGCCAGGTATCCGAGGTATAGTCAGATCCCGCAGCGAGACGAGACGCATATTATCGGTTCCGGATGATCCTTTTTCAGATTCTTCTCTTCGGAGACAGACCGTCTCCTGCTAGCCGACATAATAAATGTCTTTCTCCTCTCGACTCTCTTCTGACCGTACGATACCTCTGGCCAGTGCAACCCAGTCCAGTTTCCAGAGACCATGACCACGTGCGTGGACAGATAATTGAACATACATCAAGACGAAAAAGGGGGGAGGCACATCGCAATGCCGCGAACAACACGGCCCCGAAGAAAGACAGCTGGTCCCTTTTCGACTCGACAACGCGAGGCGCAAAGGAGGGGCAAAACGGTTCGCGAAGAAAAGGAGACAGAGGAGGACAGATAATTCAGTAGCAATCTGGTAGCTCTCGACGGTGGCACGACGATATAAATTCAGTAAACGCCGTCATTAGGGCCAATCCGAAATACCGGGCGTCTATTAAACCTGGAACTAAGATAATTACCTGCATTGGATCTGTCCCCTTCCATCTGCGAACGGGGGGCCGCCACGCTTCCCAGCTGCATTGTTACGTTTCTTGCTGCCTTTCTGCTTTGCCACTGATCTTCCCCCGGCCATCCTTCCACCGCCACTTTCTGCGTTTCGATCCCCGCGAAACGATGCGACGGCACCAGGATTCGCTCCTCGTTGAAGGAGCACGGTGTCGATATCCTTGTTCGACCCTCCTTTGCGTCGCGTCGTCCCGGGACCAGAGACATTCTTTCGGACCGTTTACACGGATTGGTCGGGGGGACCATTGATGACGAGGGTATCCTAATAAATCCCGCGACCAGATTGTTGATCGGCTTAATGGCTGCTAATAACGTGCCGAACTGGCTGGATACGCGACTCATCGAGGCCGATCATCAATGAACTGGCTGGAACCGGGATGTTAGCGTACTGGGTGACTTTATGGGAACATAGAAATCACACAGTCGTGAGTAAATGTTCTGTAACACTTTGTGGTCAGCGACGTTTTTAATGGGATGTTCGAGGTAGTAAAACGTCGGCTTTGAAAGAAATAGTTTGAATATTTCGCGTACGGCACAACCCGTTCCCGCTTAAGTGATACGGCCAATTATCTCGCAGACTATTAAAGATACGGAAAAAATGTTGAAGCAGACCCCTGGGTGGCCGAGATAAATCGGTGGAATAAAAATCTTTGTGCCGGTCGGTACATTTCGATGAAGTGAATCATTCTATTCGGTCGGAAACCCTGAGAAACCCTGAAACGGCAACTTTCCATCCGGCTTTCTGAATCCGGTTTTCTTCCGACTGTATGGGGAACGATGGAATCGCGTGCATCGGCGCGGCGTTTCGCAAAACTTTACCCGTGTACGATTCGATGTAACACGTCGTACACTTCGACGTGGCTCGCAGATGGTCCACGGAGCCTGTGAAAGTGGTTCCGATGGAATCCCGTCACAACTGTACCAGCACACTCGACGACCAGTCGGCTGGCCAGGAGGATGAGTAAGAAACCCGAAACTACGTTTTTAGCGGGACGTTACATTTGTCGGATACCGGGCCCGAATCCTTGCTCCCTCGCCGAGGGAATGCCGAGGGAATGCCGAGGGAATGTCGTGAATTTTCAAAATGACGTGCTGCGAGTCTCTCTTGTATCGCGGCAACCATTGTTTACATAGATTTTAGTATTTCCGTTTGTATGATGACTTTCGTAGATTTTCCCTGGGAATGTTAATGTTTCAAGATCAGGTTGGGTGTTTGATCTTGGCATGAACGAGTGGTTCGTCGTCGCAGCGTACAACCGCGTCGAATTGATAAAGACGAGTCCCCATGGACAGAAATCTTTTTCTCTGCGACAGGTTCGCGACGCTGAAGAGGGGACCAGTCGTCAGTTTCCCTTAGCATTTACAACCAGTGATTACTCGAAGATTGAGAGGGGTACACCGTCCACGTAATCCTCACAAATTATCGTCGTCGACCACACTGGCTATTTCACTCAGTGGTACTTCGATATACGTTAATCTACGTCCTGGAATCCTCGAGTCCTTTCGCTTCATGTTTCTCTAGTTGGTCTGCGATGCGCTTTTTTTCCTGACCGAAGAACGTTCCGCGAATAAGAGGCTCGTCGCTCAGCCACGCGAAACTACGTTTCGGAATAGTGTTTCCTATTTCGCGGAATGAACGCGACGAGCACGGACCCGGCTTTAATTAAGACTCTCGTATCAGCTCGGCCATTTGCGTGCAATTTTCTTCGAGATAAGATAAGCGGATGAATTTCGGTGGCCTCGAGAAACTTTCCTGCCTCTCGCAATTAGTAACGAAGATTTTAATGATCGAGTCTGTGCCACCTCCAGAATGTTTTCTAGAGTCCAACATAAAATATGTCACTAATTGCACGACTCGATAAATTTCGTAACGGGTCAACCATGGTTCGCTAGAACCTACTATGTACACTGAGTTACCGTCGCGTGGGAAATCTTAAGATCACTATCAGCCATGTCTCTGGCGAGTAAAATCTAATTTTACGCATGGACGACCAGGCTGTCGGCCATGGAAGTGCCCGTTTTACCGTATTCGATGTTTCCCTTCCAATGTCACGACCTTACCTTTCCACCACCGCTACCGTTCCACCTGTCAACGTGTTACTGGTTTCCCTTACGTACACGGACAGTCAGCTAACTATATACACGCCTTGTGGTCCGAATGTTTCGCTGTCGCGTAAAAATGGAGGCAGCAACCATCATTTCGTCCCGAGCTCGTTCGCCATGGTCGGAACGATTTTTCCATGAAGCGTCGCGTTTTCGCAGGTAGTCGAGGCGGATTGTCTCGGCGACTAGCATGATTGTCGCCGGCGAGACCGGGTCTCCCGGGACCTCTTCCGGTAAACGATGGAGGTGAAAGGGGGCCCGGCTGTTTTTCGCTTATTGGATGAAAACAAATAAGGAAAAACTCATCATCCGGCTCGTCTCAACGACGCCGATAAAACGAATCGACCGGGATAAGAGAGCGGCGGCCGTGTATCTTCTTCTTTTTTCCACTGGCAATCTGTTTTTTTTTCTCTTCTTCTTCTTCTTCTTCTTCTTCTTCATTCTCAGAGGTTCATCCAACCTGCGGGATCGTCGAAGCATTGTCCTTCGATCCTCTTCGTCCTCTGTTCTCCTCCGGTCCACTCTTTTTGCGGCCAGCCCCTGGACTTCGTCCCTGAGAAATTATAGTGTTCGCGTAGCCTCCCGTTTCCTCGAATCTCGTTGTTCCCTTGCTGATCCTCGCAATTAGCGACGCGTCGTTACGCGGAATTCGTTATTGCAAAATGGTGATTGTCCCCGGACCAAACTCTTCGTGCTCACGATGGCCGCCTTTGCTTCGCCACCGTAATCCTGATCGAGCATCCACACTGAGAAAAATAAGTAGTTACTTCAATAACACGCGTGTTATTGTAATTTTTTTACTTCGATGAATATCAAATGTATTCTTTTCAATAGTATGAAATGTAGAAGCAAATCGTGATGCATTTGAATTGTCTATCATGAACTGTTTGAAAATAGTATTTGATTCAATACCGTGTATTATTATTCGTAATATTTCTTTTCTTCCTTCAATCAGATGTCCTTCAATCAAATGTATCGATTTATACTGGAATTGGTTCGAGGCCATATCTTATATTTTTGAAAACATTGATGGTCAAGGCTTATATGATTGGCGGAAATGAGTTTTACTATTGAAATTCAATAGTATTAAATATTAAAATAAGTTCATATGATATTGGCACTATTCAATAGTACATCTTATCGAATCAACATATATTTTATTTGTTTCGACAGGATTTTTTTCTCAGTGCACGATCTCCAGGGTTTCAACAGATGTTTTCATCCAGGTAATTTTTATTAAATAAAAGGAAAGAGGAAACTGAAATGAACGATACTAGGAGGAGCCTGGTTTTATCAAGTCCACTCTTTGTCATCGAGTCATGGAACGCTGGCGTCGAATCGTGGCTACTGTTTGCAAATGATACGATGATAAAGATGCAAATGCGTGCAACGGGGATATTGCACGCCAGCCTATATGCAAAGCAACGAGCTCTGTTGCATCTCTTGTGGCCGCGTCCCGTGACCGGCTCATAAACTAACACATTTTGGTTTCCTTTGATCTCTGCGCGTAGCTCACTTGTTGTCCCCCGGCTTTTGCAAACCGTCGATACCTGGAGAATCGCCGGCGGGTTAATTGGATCTCACAATTACATGGAAATTTAATTACCGGGGCAAATTAATTGCTCCGAAAAACGGCCGCAATTAGCCCGAGAAGTATGATACACTTGTTTCCTATATACACGGCTTCCCCATATATTGTTTAACCAATTTCACATCGGGTTGGATCCTCTTCGGTCTGATAATCTCGTACGATCCGCATCAGACTGACACTGCGCAAAGAAATCTCGCTCGCGTCATTGTTTGTCAGAAGTTTTGGCATCGTCACCGCGTCAATAAGATGCAAATGTGCACGCGGTGCAGGCTGACGCCAGGGTAAAACATAATCTCGCGATTAGCGCCGCCTGGAACTGAACTACTCTTCCTCAACCACGATTCGACCAAAACTTGCTCAGCGTTCCTAAGCGCCCCGGACTGAAATCTACGAAATAAGAATCGTACTAAACTCGCGTGTCGTGCACGTGTCGTAAAATCTGCACAGTCCAGAGATGAATTGCAACGGTGCAACGAGAAAAAAAAGAAGAAAATGTAGTATGAGACGCATCTGCGGTACCTCTTGTAGCATCGTCCGAAATATATGACTATGGTTTATGCGGCTCTTCAGCTTCCGCGGCAAAGTAGGCCGATGATATCCAGCTTGAAACATGCCGGCTGAAGAGTCGCAACTTGCGAAGTGGATTACAGAGTTATACGGGCTCCGTGAGTGGCTGCTCCGCGGATGTTACGATTCATGCACATCCGGCGCAGGCTGCATTGTTATCATCCGCGAGTTAGACGTGTCCTTGGGACACTGCGTCTCCGCCGTTCCCTAAGACACGCGAAACTCTTTCCTACAAATTGGCTCGCGATGGCCCCATCATTTCGCTCTGATAATAAGGAAATTGCGTTTCCCCGTGCGCGCCTTAACTGGATCGTATCAAATATTATTAGGACCTTGAATAAGTTCTCGCTGTTTCTTCAAAGATGGTAGTAGCAGCACCCCGTTCGTGGAATTTCGAATGGTAACACACATGCAAGGCAGTAGTGTATCTAACCTTGAATTTCAGTGTATGGTAGTTCACTTTAGTGTAAACAAAGCAATTTTTTCTTAGTTCTGAAAATGTCTACTTTTGTGCCGAATAAAGTGTATTTGCGGGGAATTTTATTGCACTACTTTGTTCAAAAGAAATCTGCAGCTGAAGCACATCGAATTCTTGTTGAGACTTATGGTGACAATGTTTTGTCGGATACGACATGCAGAGACTGGTTTCGACGCTTCAAAAATAAATGAATTTGAACTTGAGGATAAAGAACGTCCTGGCGCACCGAAAAAATTTGAAGACGAAAAAGTTGGAGGAATTACTCGAATATACTATACTATATATATCATACTTTGAACGAAATGTTTTTGTTCCTTATAATTTAAATAAATCTTTTATTTTGTAAAAGAAACAGCGAGAACTTATTCAAGATCCTAATATTGGCCTTCTGACGCGAGAGAACAAGCGAAATCTGTATTTAAAAAGTGTGCAGCATTTTTATATCATTTCAGAATTCTCGACGTCCTAATTAATTTCCCCGGAGCTCTCATTATCGGCGAACGAGCCGTTTCCAGTCGAACATTCCACTGAAAAGGATTTTTCATCGAGTTACAGCAAACCGTGCAAACGGTTGGCGGCTGTCCATCGCTCTCCAAATCCAAGCACTCGTTTACCATTCACCGCAGAATCTTGTTAAACGCTCGAAACTTACGCAACGTTCTCTTTCCACGCTCCCCTTTCCCATCAATTAATCGAACGACTAAAATCACCGCTCTGTCTCACTCTCTGCCAGCCGAATTCATGCCGCCCGTGATTTATCACGCGCCCGTCGACGTCGATCCGTCCAATTTCTGAAAATTTGTTCACGGTTCCCCGTCGAATAGAACGAGAATCCGATGATAAGACTCCGTGCGATCGTTTTTATCATTCCCGTTACACACGCGGGTTCGTGCATGAGTAGCTGGCTCGTGAATTCACACTGCGCGGAGCTTAATCGCCTGGATTCTTTCTGTTATCTGTTTCGCTTTTTATGCTGTCCGAAGCGATTTTACTGTTTCATTCTGCATTTCTGTGGAGCGTGCATTGTGAGGCAAAATGTATTTGCAAGACGTGTTTCAATCAAGATTATAGATAATGGTTTTATTTTATATTTTCAAGACACACGGTTTAATGGCTGGACTGCGGATCTTTACGCAACATAAAAATTGTCTCTATCGATTGCAAGGAATACACTGAGAAAAAAAATTTAGTTACTTCAATAACACGCGTGTTATTGTAATTTTTTACTTCGATGAATATCAATGTATTCTTTTCAATAGTATGACATTTAGAAGCAAATCGTGATGTATTTGAATTGTCTATCATGAAATGATTGAAAATAGTATTTGATTCAATACCGTATATTATTATTCGTAATATTTCTTTTTTTCCTGCAATCAGATATGCTGTTAAAAAAAATTTGAGAAATGTATTGATTTGTACTGGAATTGGTTCGAGGCCATATCTTATTTTTTTGAAAACATTGATGGTCAAGCTATTGGCTTATATGATTGGCGGAAGTGAGTTTTGCTATTGAAATTCAATAGTATTAAATATTAAAATAATATTTAATTTGATTTTTTTCTCAGTGTAGAAACCAAACGGAAAATGTTATTTCTTCCCTCAATAATTTTAATAGATGAGAAATCATATATTGACATCTACAATTTTTTAAATTTTCTTGCAATTTTTTCAATTTCATCTACTCAATTTTGCTATAAATGCATAGAGATCCGCAGTCTCTATTAATGACCATTGAGATTATAATTCGAGGAGTCGCTCGTTCATGGAATTCGGAAAGGTCCGAATGCACTCCGGAGGGTCTAACGATTGCACACGTGTGCAGTCTTTCTATATGTGTACGCCAACCCCTTTAAAGGCAAAAACACGACAGAGTAATCAGGTGGAAAGTCGCGTTCGTCGGCGCAGTTTGCGTTTCACGTGCATGCAGGGGTCCGGTTCCACGGCCGATTACAGCGTGACAAATTATGTCACGCTAAAACGCCGCCTTATACCCGGCCAACAATGCAATCGTCCCCTTTCCTTCTCCTCGACGTCCGTATATACAAAACGCGTATCGCCTGCGCGAAATAAAGCGCAACTTATGCTAATCACCGGCCCGTAGAAATGCACGTATGCCCAGGCGCGGACCAACTCATTCATAGAATTGCATTTCCGTTTGTTTCGTGAACTCTGCTCGGAATGTGTTCCGCATTTTCGGTGAACCGTTTCAATGTTGGACGAAATTTCGAGAGGGTTACATTTTTTTAACCATTTGCACTTGGTCGTCCCCTCCGATGCACTAAAAAATTCCTGTACCATTATTCAAAATATAATTTACATTATTAAATAAATAAATAGATATATATATATATCTAATCAATAACTAAACATTTAGATATGGTATGAGGTATTACACCAATTTCATATCCATAAAATTTCAAAAATCATAGCGTATAGAAATATTCTAGATCGGAAGAAATGTTTAATTTTCCAGTTAAAATAGCTCCGAGTGCAAAGGGATAAATAATAAATAAAGTGCATCGAGTTGAACAAGATTATGACAAATATTTTACACTCTCTGTATTGCAGTTTCTGTAAACAGCCTCACTGTTATCGCGAGAGCGTATCAAAGACTTTCCCGTATTCTCGCCAGATGTACCCACCATGCAGTTTAAAAGTTCGACAGGATTTTTGCCCTCACTGTTCCTATTTATTTTAGTGTGGACTGCAGAATTATCTGGACTGAATATAGCAAATAAAATAACATAAAACAAAACAAAGCAATACAAAACAATTCAAAACAACATAAAACAACATGAAACCATATAAAACAATATAAAACAGTATAAAACAATATAAAACAATATAAAACAGTATAAAACAATATAAAACAATACAAAACAATACAAAACAATTCAGTACAATACAATGAAACGATCATAGAAAAAACACATTGGACCATAAATGTGTAATTTTCGTCTCATGCACATTAGTTTAAAAATAATGTTAGCAGCGCTCGAATTAATTAAAATAGGTTAGGTACGAGTGGCATTTGTTTAAACAAAATTTTAAAAAAAGATTTGCATCGGCCGGGAATCGAACCCGGGCCGCCCGCGTGGCAGGCGAGCATTCTACCACTGAACCACCGATGCTTATACCATAGCGATTCCTGACTCTTCTCTTAGCGGCTTCGAATTAGTATGTCACGCGAACAGTAAATTCTATTTTGCAGGAAAAAAATACACAGTATTACAAAGAGCAATGCATCCCACATGCGAATTGTCCCGGAGTTTGATATCACGAGAGTTCGTCTACTAATTTTCCCGGAATACTTTCCATAGCGTTCTCGGTGGTAAACCGTCTTCCGCAAGTTGTTCAAACAACTGCTTATCAGTTGCGCAACGAGATCGAGATTCTCCGAGCGACGACGATGTCACTTGCACGTTAGGATGTTTCAACCAGAGACGGAAACAATACACTTTCCTCGTTACGACGTCTCGCATAGCATCAACTAAATTCAAAAACATTCAAGCCGTATCGCGGAGCTGCAACATTACCATAATCCCGCGGAACTACTTACTTAATCCTCGATCCACCTTGCTACGTCCATGCGTTTAACTCGGCCATTAATTTACTTGTAAAACCGCCACAATGCCGCATAAACAGCTGCGATCCTCTCCGCGAGATAACCGCGCAACTCTAATAACTACAGTCGTCCGCGTTAATTCCACAAAAAATTCGGAATTCATCTGTCTTATCACTAGCCACGAGAACCGTGATTGTCAAGATCGCGCAGTTCAGACTTCTTCTATATTTTATTAGATGATAGAAAACATAATTTTTACCATTTATTCGATTTTTTTTATTAATTTCCTTAAGTTTCATTGGAACACCGTTACTCTGTTTCACGTGCGGCCCGTTCGCGTTAGATCAAAGTTCCAGGTACTTCGCGTTCATAATTCTTACCGAGACTTTGCAATATCATAGTTTATTAGTTTCCCCATGGTATTACACAGTTTTCCGCGCACTCGTGCGCTGGCATAATTTTCTATTCACCGGGGGAGAGCAGTAACAAGTATTCCTCAGCGTCGAGTACCAAGAATACTTCTGATATTGAGAGGTGGATATTGTTTAAAAGAATGTCTTCGCCTTAAACGTAGCTACTTTGAAGACTCTTCTGCTCGTTCCACAGTGTGTAATATATGCATAGAACAGGCCGCCTGCAGGCTTTATTTCATCAGTAACGTGTCGTCGTTGCACAAGAGAATATTGCTAGGCGGGGACGGGTTTTCGTCTCATCCATCCCTGGAGTTACAAGAGAAACCGTTTTCGAACCGAGAAGTTCCATTTCTCGAGGACGCCTTAATTAACGTCCTTCATTCGACAACAGATTAGTCGCGGTTATAACGAAGGATCTCCAGCTATGGTTACCTATCTTCTCAAGTATAAGCGTATCGCGCCGTGTATAGTCCGATAACTTTCACCGGTTTCGCGATTCCGGTATCGCGGGAGAAGGTCTCGTCGCCTATGTCGGTGATATGAGATCAGAGAGATAACGAGCGTTAACGCTGCAGAGGATACGAACTTTGTCGCAAACCGAGTTTCGCGAAGCTCTCGTTTCAACCCCATTTCAACCGAGCCCAGCGAGACGCCTTCTTCGGAATCGTCAAACGTTCTACGATCCGAAGAGACGTCGACGCTGTGGTAACAACGTAGTCGAAGTGGGTGTTAATAAGGGCACCTTTCAAATAAAACTTTTAACACTTTAACTTTGTCTAGAGCGTTGTCGAGTACAGAATTGCTGCTCGTTCAGGAGCAATTCTGTGGTTCGCGCAAACATTTGTGTATCTCACAGTCGTAAACGAAGCATACACGTATTGTGAACTCTCAGAACGTCCATGGTTCGAAGGTACAAAGTTCAAGGTTCAGGGTAAACGTTCAAAGATAATGTGCAAGATAGTTCTGAAGAGAAGTTTCTTGTAAAACTTCTCGATAAACGTTCACGATAAATGTTCATAATCAAAGTTCATGACGAGTTCACAATATGGTTCGTAATGAAGTTCGTAATAATGTTTCGTAACAAAGTTCGTGCTAAAATTTGTAATGATGTTTCGTATCAAGGTTCATAATGAAGTTCACATTGACGATTTGTATCAAAGTTCGTAATAAAGTTCATGAGAAGATCGAAAGAAAGTTCGTAAGAAAGAACGAAAGACAGTTCATAAGAAAGTTCACAATTCACTTAACAGTTCAACTTCGCACAACTCCCGCTGACAATACAAGTTCGAATCCGAATTAATACTAAGAATAATATATGCTCACGGCGCACGGTTTCGATCAATAGAACAAACAAAGCAAATTTGCAAAAATTAACCTCTCAACGTTTCGATCCGGATTTGGATCATTTTCAAGAGAATCGCGTTTGCTATGTATAAAGAAATGTTAAAAGAGTATATTTAACTGACTGACTTCCATGCTGGTCTAAATTACACTGATTTAATACTGTTTAACGAGACGCTTCGTAACGTTCCACGCATTAAAATGCCAAGGTAAAGGTTCGTACGATTCTCTCGAAAGATCGTAAAGTTCTCTACACTTATTTCTCCTGCAATTCCCGACCAAACCTCGGAAAAGATCATTTCTTTGGTAGGGATAGAAAGGGAACCAATCACCAGTTCGGGGTGTAGTCCAAGCTTGTGGAACGCCTACCAAGAGCGTGATTTCATTTCTCACGCAAACCTCGCAAGACGCTGCGCACAAAGATCCCTTGTTCCACAATCTATTCCTAAAACTGGTGTCGCCTTTCCGCTGAGTGTGTGCCTGCGATGCGTCGCTTGTCATTGACCGGGGTACGGTTGGCTTTCCTTTCCTATGCGAAACAGGACACTTAACTTTCAAGCGTACCCAAGTCCGTAACTAATTCAAGGATGCCAATAAATCACTCGAAACTGACGATATTCCACTTGATCGTAGCACAGGCCCAGACACGATGTCTAGACAATTCTAGACAAACTTTTTAAATCTTAAAACATTGACGTGCCTGTGACAGTCGTTCGAAAATGAAAAACCAGAATAAGTTCTCGCGAACGTGTTTCGGACGCCTTCTCCTTTCCGCAAGAGCATCCGACGACGCAGAGACCCGTGCGAAATTTAGTTAGGGACGAGATACGCGAGTTGCCTCGTTGACAACTCGTTGACACGGTTCTTGAGCGCAACAGGGCTTAATTGATGCAGGAACGCGCTTTTACATCTGCGAATTCCCTCTTGTGTCCTGGTGTTATTAAAGTACTGATCTTTATGCAGAGGCTAACCTTAGAGGAGATTTTATAATTAATGAATTTCGTTAAATCCATGCCCCTCGGATGGTACCAGCGTTTATTTACGGAACGAAACTGCTAAAAGCGAGCAAAGCTGCGACTGAAACAACTCTTTTATTTACGGACTGATTTGACATCAACTACAGAAAATTGAACAGATTACCATCCTGTGCACAAGCTTCTCTATTTTTAAAATAGCTGTTTTATCGCGAGAGTGTTCCGGGAACAATTTAATCCGCGCGAGATTTATTTTACTTTCAAACGAATCGTTACGAACTCGGCAATATGTGGATTCGCCAATAGAGTTGTCAGCCTTTTCGATTTCTCTTTGGGCCAAGCACATCTCCTTGGTGTGCGGCGCCGCATCGACCCGTTCCGAGTTTCAATCACGTTCCCGAGTCCCCTGTCCCATAATTCTCGCAGCTGCATCGAATCCTGGCCGCTTGTATAAAGGAATCTCTAATTCCGTCGGTCATCTTCCCGAATCGCGTTCGATCGGATTTACGGCTTTCGATTCTTCGCGTCAGCGTCGGACACGAGGAGACAGCGGGCTTGAGGGATCGCTTTCTAAATCTGGAATAGCCCAGGGCCTGCGTCGCGACACGATGTCGTTGCCGCGAGAGTTCTTCAGGCGACACGATGAATCGTCTTTCGGTGACGTAGCCAGATAAAATGAGAAGTCGGGGACGGACCCTAATACGCGAGAACGGGCCGTGTAAACCGTCAATCCGGCAGTTCTGGTAACTTCCCCGTCAATCAGTGTAAGCCTCTTTTCGAGGGCTTAAGACGATGACTGCGGAGCCGCCACGGAAAACGAGCAGACAGAACACCGGCGTAAATGTTTTCGGGATCGGGATGGAATGCTCGAGAGTTTGACCCTTCCGCGGGCCCGGGGTGGTCCAGTTTGGGACTGCGAACAGCTTGTCATTCGGTGGAATCTGTCAGCGTCGCTTAATTCAGTAATTAGAATAACTTTTATATCTTATTATTAGACTGCGGAAGTTTATGCACGATAAATATGCAAAATGCATATGACATTTATGCACGAAAAACATGCAAATATGCTCGAAACATATGCAAATTTTTCCGATATTAATTATATATTACATTAAGTGTTAGGTACAATATTGAGTATTAACAGACATTTCACAGTTATACTGGAGTATTTCGATTTATCTTCGGCAATAAATCGCGAAAATCTGCAATTTTTACTATCTTTAAACGTTTGTCGCTCATTGCAACGTCGAGAATTTTGACGAAATTTTCAGAATATATTTAATTGACACAGATCCACAACGTATTTCTTAAATTTTCAATATAGGCCCACATGAAAAAGCTAAAAAATCAACTTTTAGTATTTTCTCAACAATTCCGATCAATTGCAATTTTCGAAAAAATTTCTTTTCACATCCTTTAGTAGACTAATTGCTCTAGCTTCCCAAAAAAAGTTCAAATCGTATACTACAATATTAAAGAGTTATCGTCTTCTTTAGAGCGGTCTTAAACTTTTGTCTGCTACAGTATATCCCTATTGATTCATTCAATGATAAACCTATATCGTAATTTTTGCTCGATCACTATTTTTTCTGTGCATGGAAGTATTAATATGTTGAATTAATTGCGATTTTCTATCGCGCTTTACACTTTTATTGCACATTTCACAATAAATACTACTTTCATTATTTTCGTCAATAATGGAATTGGGATCGTCCTCGATCCAACTTTTCATCAGTGAAACCCTACTTTTCCGAACTTTCGGCATTTTAATAATGATCGCACGCACTCTCACAAAATTCGCCTTACCACTTCGAGTCTCAAGCTGAACTGTTCGAATTCTAAATACCAACAGCTACATGTGTTTTTACAGCTGATTCAGCAAGCAATATAAGGTCGTAACATCATAACTTGTTGAGGCTTCTTCAGTATTATATCGGCGTATCGCTATTATCGACGCTATTCAGTTATGATACGAGTGCTTATTAATAGATTAAATAAATTTAACAAGATAAATGATTCATATGAGCACGAGATATGCATATACACGGTAAATAATATGTTTTGCAAAAAATGCAAAATAAAAAACATATTTTTGGAATCCTCTAATCGCAAAGCATATTTCTGTTTAAGTCCCATTGCTTTATCAGATATCTATATAAATATGCATTTGCATAAACATCCGCAGTCTACTTATTATTATAATGAACAAGTATTAAATTAACAGAGAGATAACAAAACATCACAGCCCTTTGAATAATTACAGTCCAGCGCGAAGAAGAGGTGTCGCCGTCTCGAGTGTAATGAATCTCGGTTGATCCTCTCGCCGAGAGCCTTAGTCGCCGGGGATGATAGCGTTTAATAAATGCTAGTCGGGGTATTACGGGCCGCAAAATATCCCGTTCCACGAGGTAACTTCGACAGGTTGAATAATCCCGATAGATTCTCGCCGGGAGGGCGACAATCCTCGCGATGCAATATGGCCGTTCGGGACGCGTCAATAGGAGCGTTCCTTCGGCTATAATTTGTCGCAGGTGGTCGTCCCGAGCCCGTTCAGTCTCCGGGAAATCTCAGCCTTGCATCGGGATCCGTTCAAAGCCCCGTGGTTTCGTCGTTTTGTCTTCTTCGGAGTCGTCGACGCGATCCCTTCCCCCACACCGCCGCGTCTTTTCCCCTCGAAGATAAATGCGAGCAAAGGGAGAACGAGAGACGTCTCTCCGGCCGTCTTGAAATTTCATTTCGGTTTTTAGCGGTGATCCCTCTTGCCTCGCCGTATTTCCGGACCTCGCTGTAATTAAATTCTCCCCGCAGATTTCACGGGATTTTGTTGTGACGCGCTCACGCGTTACGTTCGTGCTTCCACGTCTCTGTAAGATTTTTCTACTCCATATTCTTCGTCGGGGAAAGTTGTAATTTCATTCCCTCGATAGTGTCGACCAGTGGCGAGCGTGTACGGTCGAAACTGTACTCCGGCGAGGCGAATTAACTACAGGCAAGAACAACAACAGTTCAAGATCGAAGATCGCCCGGCTAATTGCAAAGAAAACGGCAGCCGGCGAAGTTTACGTTTCATCTGTCCGCGGCAAGTACTTCTCGGCCCCTTTCCCCGTGAATCGTCTCGCGAACAGAGAGGGCAATCCCGAGTTTCCGAATGATCGCGGAGGAGAGCTCGAGCGGACCTGGGCAATTAGGGAAAACGATTTTCCTTGGGAACCGTGTACAGCAAAGTTTAATCGTCGAGCTGGCTGCTCGTTGAATCGGAGATGGGTGGCGTGAATAAAGGATGGCATTAATTTTTAACTGGACGAACCACCTTGATTTTCATGCAGAATAAAAATTGATAATGCCAGCTTCGCGAAAGTCCAAACCGGTTTCCAGTAAAGCCCAGTGAATCTCCTTATCTCCGGAAGCTACGGAACGACTGTAGCAGTTCGGAACCGCGACTGATCGAACACCCCTATAAAATTTGATTAACACCGCAGTATCTTGTCGCGGGAAACGCGCGATCCCTGTACGTATCGCCAGGAAGCGTGGCGACGCGTCGGATCGTTCTGTCGGCGGATAATCGATTTCGCGGATAGACATATCGCGAATTTCCGCGAGTCCTGTCGCCGCCGATAAACCCGCAACCTTCTAAACCTTTAAGAGGGGTGGCGGAAGGGTTGAGTCGGGGGAGTGCACCGATAACGCGGCTGCGAATCGACGTTTTAGCACGAGGTCAGGAGGGACGAGGCGAGATAAGGTGGAACGAGGAGACACGTAAATGGTCCCCGAAACGGATAAAAGGGTTCGATCAGCCCTCTGCATCGCCGTCTCTCTCCCCCTCCTATCCCCTCTCGCCGTATACTGGATTATCCTTGAGGTTTTGCTGGATTACGAGCGAGTCCCTCTTCAAGGATCATCCGGCGCGGCGGTCATGCGCTGGCTGCGCGGAAAATCCATCCGTAGAGTGCTATCGACTTATCGACGTCATCCCCTCGATGGCCTCTTACTTTTTATAGGAAGTATCCTTTCTACTCGGACGTTTAGAATCGCAAGAAACTCTTCCGTTATTCTGGCTCGAGCAGCACCAGCAAGTCGCTGTTAACTTCCTCGGGAACTGCAAGTTTCTTCACGGTGATGAATAAACGAGTCGAGAGCGATGGCTCCGTTAATTAACCTGTTAACCGGTGATGGTTTGCGCGAGTGCTCGTCTGGATAGACGTATTTAAAAATTCGTGGACGGCAATGACAGATTCCGACGTTTCACGGAGATGATTTTTATCGTGAATGCATTCAATCCTATACATAAAAGCGTAGCAATGATCGTCAGTCTCTTTGCGAGAGCAGCTGCAGGCGGAATCGACGAGGTTCGCCATTCACCTCGCTCGGAGAATGTATTTTAATTTTCCGTGGATTGTATCCGATTCGTATGTATCTTCTAAATGGCATTCGAAACGCGGGAACGTTTCCTCTCTCGACGTCGAAGGGATCGGTCCCGCGAGAAATCGGGAAGTCTCAAGGCGCGCGAAATTGGAGGATATTGATTTCCCCGGAGGTAGCCGGGCCCGGGCGCGTATCCACAAAAAAGTGGACAAAGGGAGGAACGAGGCGACAGGAATATTTCATGATATCGTTGAACTTCCTCCTCCCGGATGAATATTAAAAAAGTGCGCAACTTACGAGGCGGAAAGAATTTTTTCCTCGAGCATTAAATGTGCTTTAAGCCCGGCCCCGACAGAATTACTATCCCCTTCTCACGCTAATTTCGAACTTTTTAATGAGTTTAATATATTCGAGTGAAAAGAACCGAAGGGAATTAAATAATTCTAACCAGGCCCTCCAAAGCGAAAGCCTCGTTCTCGAGTGCTTCGTTCTATTTCCGCGTCAGGTCGCGTCGAACGAACTTGGATCGTAAAAATTAATTTACATACGAGAGAGACGTATACATAGGTACAATTTAGGCTATTTGAAAAATGTTCGAGCAAGTTTTTCAGCAGAGAGCGAGCCTGCGAGGCGAAGATACAGAAATCAGCGTTAACAGCGTTTCGCTCGGCGTTAACCCCACGAGGAGCCGGTTTGAATCAAATGGCAAACCCTTTGAATCCTATTATCGGTTTCCAATGGTTCGCCAATAATCAAGAAGCCGAGGCAACGTCGCGTTTAGCCTATAAATCGTCAGTAGGTCAATCTATCTATCTAAACAGCGCCGGTAGTTAACCGAGGACTTTGAAGCTCGCGTAGGTAGCTACGTACACCGCACTAAACGCAACCCTTCGCCGCGCGCAGCATTAATTTCCGTTCCTGCTGGCGAGTCTGAAATCGTGAGCTCGTTTAACAGTTCATTAGCCACGCTGTTCCTCGCAGGGCAAATTATGCAAAAGGCAGAGGGAACCCCGTAACCCCCTTGGACCCTCTCGCAACCCCTCTCTTTCTGTTATCGCAGTCCAGCCGTCGCCGCCGCCGCTGTGCCGGGGGCTGCGAACGGTCATGTCCCAAGCCGCGGAGTGTCCCGGTACCTCGTTCACGATCTTCAACGATCGCCTTGCAGAATTTCAAAGACGGAAATCGTGGTAACGTCGAAAACCCTGTGACGTGTCCCGAATAATTAGATCGTGTTTCCACGTGACCTGTGGAGAAATTTCGCCACTTTCGAAATGTATAAAATCGTACTTCCTTAAAAAACGAAAACGTACAGTTTACGATGAACGAGTTTGGGAATGGCTGTAATTCTTGGCCCTCGATTATGGTCCCCGCGGTGCACCAGAAGATATTGCGCCTATTACCTGCGGCCCGTTGTTACGATCCTCCGATCGAGTGTCCTTAACTCTCGGCGGCAAGAACCGTATCCCATTAACGAGTCAGCGTTACCACCGGCAGTGCTTAAATTAAAAGCTCAAAGATGCACGAGCCGCGTGTCCGACGGGCAATCATAATAAACATGCCCGCCACCGGAGAGACAATAATAAATACTGCACGGCGCAATGTGCAAACGACGCAACGCCCTAAATCACTGGAAACGGTGCATCATGCCGCGGCCTGTCTACGTTCTCTGCCGCGTTTGCCACCTTCCGCGAGACTTCCGCGAAGGTAAACGCAATTTCGCTGGCAAATGGAGTGCCCTGACAACCGACGCTTGCGAAATTCGGCTCCTTTCGTCGCCGCGAATCTTCAAACGTCTCTCTCTCTTTCTCTCACAGTCTCTTTCTCGAGCCCGTGATTCGTCCGCCGGAAAACTCGCAGTTTCCATATTTTTGCATAATAACCGAGCATCCGTATGATTTCGCTGAACCAGTTGCAAGGAGCCAGTTAAAGGGATCCTCTGGTCCGAAATCCCGGTCTTTTTGCGGATTAATTTTCTGCGATTTGTCTAGGAAATGTCTATTTTCTATGCGTAATGTGGCTTCTTTCAAACTTTTTCTCTTCTGGATGAGTGAGAGGTGTTGACGTAAAAAACAACTTTACCAACAATTTTCTTTGTTGTATAAACAATTTTGCGGCACATTTCTCTTACAAACGTCCACCGGTCCAGAGGTGTAGATTCACTCCTAGGACGGACGACCATTACTTTTATATTAACCCTGTACAGATTATCGTTTTGTTCTGGAGGCAACCTATTTCGAGCGATTCCACGGTTTTTAGTGGCAACGTTCTGTTCGGCGGTTAACAGCCGCCGAAAGTTCGCCAATTTTCATGGCCCCGATATAACGAGATTCAGCGTAATTTCCGCGCTAACCGCCTGCAGAAAATTTGATACGCGATACCATAATGAACCCCGTTATTCTGCCCGCGGAAATTAATGTTTACGACACGACTTAGCAACTGTAACCCGCCCGGGGGAGGTTGCGAGGAGGAACTGCGTAAGTAAAGCCTCTACTTTATACGCGAGCTGCCTCGAAAATGCTGCGCGCGATTTGTTGGGTTGCGAAAGGCTCGCGGAAATAGCGATGGAGTCAAGTGTATCGCGTTCTGCGCACGCAATTTCGTAAACGCAGCTTCGAGATCCACGGATAGAATCACCTGTAGCCAGTTACTAAATGAAACGGTCGAAATGAACAATTAAGCTGCATGTTTTCTCAATTTTATTCACTTTGTAGTTGCAATACAGTGACTCAAACATGTTTGATCAAATGTTTAATTTTGTTTAAATTTTTATTTAATTGAACACATGTTGATGAGATATGTAACAAAATATTTTATTATAATACATACATAGTTTTCATAGTTCATATCATACAGAATTAACTGAAATATATTACACTTTTTAAACAAAATTAAATGAAATTAACAGATTATGTAATGATCAAATTTTTGAGTTTGAGAAAATGAAATATTAGCACTTCGTATACCCTCCTTTCGCATTCACTACGGCTTCTATGCGTCTTGGCATACTATCTTCTAAACTTTTACACTGTTCAGCCTTAATATTTTCCCAAGCGGTTTTAACTTCCGACCACAATTCAATAATACTTCTTGAATTGTGATCGAAGTTGGCAACTGTTCTTTTTAGTAAACCCCATATGTGTTCTATTGGGTTCAGATCGGGAGACTGTGGGGGACCAGTCTAAAACAGTAAAACCATGAGCTGTTAACCATACTTTGGTGATTTTTGCCTTGTGTTTAGGGTCGTCATCGTGCTGAAAAATGACTTCTTCTGCGTTCTTATTCCATTTTGCCAAACTTCCAATTAAACTTTTCTGCAGGATGGATGTGTATGACGTTGCAGTCATTCGACCTTCAATTTTTTCAACGCGTCCGACGCCCCCACTGATCATACAACTCTAAACCATGATATGGCCTCCTCCAAATTTCAGTGTTGGATGAACCTGATGCGACCATACTTGTTCTATACTTCCTCGCCATGTCGATTCGCGTCCATCGCGCCCAAAACGATTAATTTTCGTCTCGTCTGACCATATTACTCGGGCCCAATCGAGATCTGTATAATTTTTATATTTTTCGGCGAATTGCAATCGAAGCTTCTTGTGCCCCTTTGTAAGAAGAGGTTTCTTTATTTTTGCACGTCCTCTTAAATTCACTTCTCGCAGTGCATTTCGCACTGTTTCAGCGCTCACGTTAATTTTTTCGCATCTGTACAGCATTATCAACGCTACCATTACGGATTGATTGTATGATTCATCGCTTTGTGATAGTGGATAACTTTGATTTTCGTCCTGCTTTATTGTTTAGTATGTTTTCTTTTAAAGTTTTACGTACTGAAGACACAGTACCAACACAGCACAGTATCTTCGTAGAAATCTCGCGATGAGAAAGCCCAGATATTAATAGTTTTTTAATTTCTGATATTTTACTTGCTTTTATTGATCTCATTACGAAATATGACTAAAAATATTTTTTTTATTAATTATTTTATCACAAACGTATTCTCGAATGTTTAAAAATAACGTTATGACTTACCAGTAATTATATTTGTGCTAAGCAATGCGAAAAATATAAGAATTTTTCACAATTGAGCTTAACACAAATAGTTGATCAAGTATGCAGAGAATATACAAATTCGTAATAAACGTCCGCTTTGTACGATTACAGGGCTTATAAACTGTCGTAAAGTACCGACGCAATGTTAACATTTTTCGTATATGTATCAACAGTCTTAAGCAAGATTCTGAGAAAGGTGTACTGTGACTTGTTTCCTTTTTGTTCGAACATTTGATCAATTGTTTGAGTCACTGTATAACTGGTGAGATTGCATAGCACTCGATTCCATCGCTGTCTCGCACCCTGTTCTCCCCTTCAGCTCTCTCGGTCTCAACCATAAAAGAAGTAGCATTGATATGGCGTGTAAGGATGCCAATAAAGTTAGCCTACGGTCGCTGTTACCGCGCCGACTCCAGACGCATTACACTGATAAGAAAACGCGAACGGAACGAACCGGGCCCGACTTACTTAATCGTATTCGCGCCACCGAACAGTTTCGCAATGCAGTAAACGCGATGGCAACTTGCTCGAAGCGACAAATCTTTATGAATATTAATGCGGCGATAGCCTCGCTAACGTATCTACGCTTTAATTTAACTCTTTTCCTCTCGAAAGAGATCTTATCGCGTAGGCTATTCAATTGAAATTCTTATTTCTTCTAAATCCATTCCAACCAGTACCGTTGAAGAATTCGAATAATAGAGGTTCCAGTCTATCGTGGATTACACGGGTGAGCATGATCCGGATTGTATCGCGTTTGGTATCATTGTAATCGGAAAAATATGACGAATATGTGGTTAAAAGTGTCATTAGAAAACAGCTGAAAACAGTGAAGTTTTATAACGAAATGATTTCTCGCTCATTCGCTACACTTTTCCGAGGTATGGCGTTCGTAGACTGAGAAAAAAATCCTGTCGAAACAAAAAAAATATATGTTGATTCGATAAGATGTACTATTGAATAGTGCCAATATCATATGAACTTATTTTAACATTTAATACTATTGAATTTCAATAGCAAAACTCACTTCCGCCAATCATATAAGCCAATAGCTTGACCATCAATGTTTTCCAAAATAAAGATATGGTCTCAAACCAATTCCAGTATAAATCAATACATTTCTCAAATTTGTTTAACAACATATCTGATTGAAGGAAAAATAGAAATATTACGAATAATAATATACGGTATTGAATCAAATACTATTTTCAATCATTTCATGATAGACAATTCAAATACATCACGATTTGCTTCTAAATTTCATACTATTGAAATGAATACATTTGATATTCATCGAAGTAAAAAAATTACAATAACACGCGTGTTATTGAAGTAACTACTTTTTTTCTCAGTGTACACTTTGATCCGCAAGTTTTCGCACATATCTCGACAACGCTGTACATCCAGGCGGTAACAGGACGCGAATATCGGATTCGAGGCCATAAACGTTTCCTCTGCTGTGCGGATTTGCGTTCGCCATAACCGGAGTCGTCCGGCATTATTCGTAGACGAATTAAACCATCGATCACCGGTTGACAAACAAAAGGAGAACAAGCCTGCCGTGGTGGCGCTATAAATCAATTGCCACGATGGCGGACGCCTGCGGAAAGAGGCGCGCGAAGAGCCGAAGCTGAGGCGAAATTTTTGCACTAGCCGGCGGGTAACGTCGTTGACAGTCGCAGGGTCAACGAGGGTGCCACCGATAATGACGGGGGGCCGTCTCATGACAGCCGGTATTTCCACGTTGTCATGATCGATGCACCGTTTGATGCGAAACGTGACCAACGTGGTTCCCTTAACGAATGGAGTTCCGTGACGGGGTGACGGCTCGTGACGAGCGACACGGGAATCCGCGTAGCGTGACTTCGTTGCGTCGTTATAACGCGGTGTCATGCTAATTAATTAGCCGCTTACCCGCGCTATTACGGAAACGCTCGGCTTCCGGAATCTCTCGCGCTGGATTCGAAAAAGTATTCGAACACAAAATGAAAAAAGTTATTTGGAAATAACTGTGTCCCATAATAATAGTAGCAGTTGATGAATTTAATTTGTCCCATGATAATAGAGTAGCGAAAGAAAATGAATACACTGAGAAAAAAATCCTGTCGAAACAAAAAGAATATATGTTGATTCAATAAGATGTACTATTGAATAGTGCCAATATCATATGAACTTATTTTGATATTTAATACTATTGAATTTCAATAGCAAAACTCACTTCCGCCAATCATATAAGCCAATAGCTTGACCATCAATGTTTTCAAAAAAATAAGATATGGCCTCGAACCAATTCCAGTATAAATCAATACATTTCTCAAATTTTTTTAACAACATATCTGATTGAAGGAAAAAAAAAGAAATATTACGAATAATAATATACGGTATTGAATCAAATAATATTTTCAATCATTTCATGATAAACAATTCAAATACATTGATATTCATCGAAGTAAAAAATTACAATAACACGCGTGTTATTGAAGTAACTACTTTTTTTCTCAGTTACTCTCCTAATTTTTATTTTGAGTGTTCAGATAGTTTCTCTGGATTTTTCAATGATTTCGTTACTGCATTCCAAACTTGTAGGCACGATATTTTTCATCTTACTTTTACAATGGGCTCAACTGAAATAAAACAATTGATTTCGGTCAGCGGATGAAATTCAGAAAAATAGTTTCACAGTAAAGTCGTGTTTACTGTCCGCGAACGGGTACGCGATCACTGTCCACTTTCTTTTGAACTCTCGGCGCGACAGACGCAGTCATAAAAAAATAATGTCGCTATGCAATCACTGTCCGTGCAGAATACAGGCTGTTGGACAGTAAACTTTACTGTGATTTGTAATAATTAGGTTAACCTAAAAATTGAAAGATGTGTCAGAACAAATGACAGATGTCATGAAACATAGATTTTGATCGGAGGCTTCGCAATTTTGCGCTACGACATAACAGCTGCACTCGCCAATAATTCCCGTTTAAATATTCGGTTGCAACTATTATTATGGCACAGAGGAAGTATGATTTGCGACAGTGTGGCACGGTGGGGATTTGCAGAAAAATTTGCAAGGTTCGCGTGAAGTCCCGACGGAGCAGCGCAACCGAGAAATACCGAGGCCTAAACGAAAAGAAAACGAGTGAGCCACCATTCACGCGCTAATACCGCGTTGCCTGCCATAAATCACGGCGATCAAACCGGTTCGCTGCACTGACAAATTTCATTTTACTACTGGTTACCGTGTTCCGTAATTTAGAACGTTACTTGCGAACCGTTTTGCGCCATTTGTCTGTCGGATTTGTCAATGACGCTATTGCTCGCCGTAGATCCGCGGAAATCAATCGGTAGTCTCGCCGGTTCATCGTATAAGACTCTTTTGCTGTCCGATTAATCATGAACAACATTGGCAAACGTGTTTATTAATGGCCGGATGGATCGAGCATAGTGCTACCGTACGGTAATGCACATTATATATAGCGTAACTTGTTTTATTAGTCACTTGTCTGTGCTATGGCTGGCGTTAATACTTTATTCACATTTCTTTTATGAAAGAAGAACACCTTTGAAATTTCATACATTTTCAGTCAACGTTAATCCCATTTCCATTAACATTAATGAATTCGAATGAAGTCCGATAATTATCTACTCTACATTTGCCTTGCCGTTTGAAGGGGATTTTAAATTCAAATACGCGTTGTACGGAAATTCCTTTGAATTGAAGGGATATAATTTTTAATGTATATTCGCAAAAATCTCATTCGCGCAAAAATTAAAGAGCGAATATTGGCGTGCGAAAGAAATATTTCCGGAATAGAAGAAATGGAATACAAAGTAATAATTATAATATCTCAGTGAAATTTTTAAAAAATCAGAATTACCTCTGCGTCGATCTGCGTTGCGAAAATGAGGGACGGATGGGTGTAGAACAAAGCCGGAAGGTGCGTGAAATATTATGTTTGTTAAAATCGTTTTCAATCACGACAGGGCCGGGAACAGTTTTCGAATCGCGCGGCAACACACAATAATCCGGAAATATGATTTAGCCGGGCAATTACATCGTATTACCGGGCCGCTATCCACAATATTAATAACAACCGCTATCCGCTCGGCCCGTTATCGGCGAATAGCTGGCCGAAATTTGCATTCTTCGGGGCAAGTTTTAATTATACGAAAACAGGAGGAACGGGCACCCACGTTTATCCGTAATCGGCGAGCAGACCTTTCTAAACTGTAGCGCCAGCTGGATTAATTCATAATGTTACGTCAACACGGCGACACGGGGTTAAATTTGATGCGCAATAAATTCCCGGTTAGTCACCGATAAACCATTCAAGTGGAGATTATCGACGATTTAGCTATTCAACGCTTCTCGATGGGATCGCCGCGACGAAGGATAATAAGTTCGTCCCGTGAACAGCCCGTTATGGTTGCATGTCGTTGCGCGTCGATAATATCGCGGCGACTGCTCAAATCAGTCCAAACACGATGCAATTTCGATCGTACATTGGTCGAAATAATAATAGGTTCATATCTAGACTACGGATCTTTATGAAAAATAGAAAGTGTCTACATCGATTGCGAGAAATAGAAACTACATTGAATTATATTTTCCCCCTTCTCGATTTTAATAGAGGAGAAATCATATACACTGCCCGAAATTACCATAAAGCCACCAGATTTTTTGGTGAAATCTTATAATTAAGTCATAGTAACGAGAAGCTTATGCACGATAGTATTTGAGGATTAATAAACGAAACCATTTACATGATTACATTCATAGATATTTTTTTTTATTCATTTACAGAAAATCGTAAGGTTATATAGTTTAACAAAAAACGAACTGCGAAATCTCCATAAAGCCACACGTTTTTTAAGTAGATAACATCAAGATTATCGAAAGTTTCTTCTATATTTACAAATTAATACTTAGTGTAATTACCATTTCTTCGAATAACGTCGAAAATTTCATTAGGCATTGATGAAATCAAAGTACACGAAGAGTTTCTGCTTCGATGGATATCCACGCTTCGTTCACCGCAATCCATAACCCAGAAACAGAGTTGTACTGTTTACAATTGCCATATACATTTCTTGCAGGTATTCCCCAAAGATTCCCAAGTTAGTATATCATTTTCATTCATGTGTTTATTAATCAATATTACAAAATTTGGAATTTTTGTGCGGAATAAATATAGATTCACTTAATAATTTTCTAGTTGAAGATAAAAAATTGCAAATTAATTAATTAACCAGAGAACTCGGTGTTTAGTTGGTCCTCCAACACGATAATGCACCAATTCACCGTGCAAAAGCAACTAACACATATTTTCAGATGGCCGAAGTTGTGGTTTTACCTTGGTCATCACAAAGCCCAGACTTTAACCCCATTGATAGTCTATGGGGCATTTTATCAAGAAAAGTTTACAATAATGCAAACAATACGTAACGGTGAATGAATTAAAGAATGGCATCAAAGAGGCGTGGCTTCAGATCGGATCAGAGACTTTAGCTCAATGCCACAAAGGATATTTGAGGCCATAAAAAACAATGGAGTATCAACTGAATACTGAGTTTTCTTGTGAATTAATCAATTTGTAATTACGTTCGTAATGTCTTTATATCTTCAACTAGAAAATGATTGAGTGAACCTATACTGATTTTGCACAAAAATTCCAAATTTTTGTAATATCGATTAATAAACACATTGATAAAAATGATATTATTTAAATGATTATGTGTTCATTATGTGATGAATCACTTACTGCATAGTGATAAAAGATAGAAATGTTACATGAAACACGTTGTAACATAAAAATATGTTGTATCATAAAAATACGATGGATCTATCATTATTTCGATCGCTGTATGTACCCCTGAGTAGAACCTCGATTACCTCGATGGATTCCTCGAAAATTCTCCGCGCACTTTGGAGAAATGGCAGGATGTAATAACTAGAAAATCGGTTTTGTTTTCTAGGAAAAAAGCGAGTAATGAAAGCCTTCCTTCGCTGATTTTTTTTTTCTCTCACATTCTCGGGGGCTAAAAATTGTAATTTCATGCCCGAGACGTTTCGCGCCTTATGAACGGCAAGCGGCGATGTCAAATCAAGAAGAAGAAGAATTTCTTGCCTGCGGAGCTTATTTCTTTTTCTTGATCTTATTTCTTGGCAGGCAAGAGCAAGAGCGATGGGAGGGCGACTGTGTGAACGGACGAAAAATCTGTTCAGGAACACCTGCGGTTGCGTTTCGCATGATTTTTAATTCTTCCATTCTTTTTTCTTCATCACTGTTTGCGGATGCAACAAAATCATTCGTGATCACAGGCGCGATTAGGGCTGCACGATCGAGGGAGAATTACCCAGGATCGTGATGGCCGTCGATGTACTAGGATATCCTCCCGGGACACGGATCGTTTAGAGTAATTGAAACGTGTCTCCGCGGTATTATTTATGACCCACCATAAATCAAATTTGCCTACATATCTCTATACCTTGTATCGCGATTGGATTTATAGCACTCGTAAAAACAGTTCTCGTCCGTACCCACGCGACATCTTCCGTTTTTGCCGTCGTTTCGCGGTCGATTTTCTGCTGGATATCTCGACATATGGTCGCTTCGCATGATTCGCGATAGTCCGCACCACCTTTCGGTGGTCCATAGTATTTTTACAAAATTCCACGTTTCTTTTCCTAGGAACTCTCGTACGAGACTTATTAGAATATAAAAAAAGAAGACCCTTATAACATTAGGTTCAGTTATTAAGCGAATACACTGGTGGGCAAAATGATACGGCACCTTTTTAGCATTTATTTGTACATACAGTGAGGGATAGAAGTATTCGTACACCCTTTAAAACAGAATAACTTTTTTAAAATTATACCAAACGACCTGATTTTTTATTGTCAATTAGAAGCATTGGTTTACGAAATGATATGCAAACAAGATTTTCCAAAAATTATAATTTACATGGTTCCGTGCAAAAATAAAAAAGGCTTTCTTTAAAACTTTTTATTTGGGCCCACAATGAAAATTTGCAAGATATGTTTTGTAGATCTATGTTAGTTAAACTCATGCTGAAGATTTCATCGAAATCGATTAACATACACACGAGCTACTAGTGTGGGCAAAACTATAAGGCACTTTGAATATAATAAGATACTATAAAGTAAACAAACGAGCCCCAAGCGTTAAAAAATGGTGAAAATCGTAGTTTTATACGACTGATTAAAATCAGTTTCTGCTTAAAATCCATAGGTTAGTACTTTTTTTATAACGAACGTTCAGCTGCATCGATTGATGTATTAAAAAATACCTCATTCCATTAAAAAAAATGAAGGTGACCTTCAAATGTCCGAAGTACCTCCACCTGCAAAAGAACTATTATCGCCACCGGATGGCCCCCTTCGTACCGTGCAAGTTTATTTTAGCAAATATTTCTGTGAAACTTATAGTTTCGAAGATATCTGAGGTGCTAATAGTTATTGCCCCACTTATCATTGTGTTTACTACTGTAATGTAAAAAAAAAAATTCCCTGCTACGCGTGCAAATGGAAATCTGATGGAGTGCAATAAACAGAGCACGCGATAGAACTTGATATTTTAATGCGTGCAGCGTTTGTACGCACACTCGTGCAAAATCCGACATTATCGGATCACATCCGCACACATCGCTAATGCTATTATGTTTTTGTTAACACGCATTATCCGCATTACACGGCAGCATTGTTACAAAACAGTGTTAGCAATTGTCATTTCATTTCCGCGTTGAATAAAGAAACGATATGCTATCCACACCGGGGTGTATTCGCGAAAGAAAATACAGCCAATCGATTATATTAAGAAACAACCACCAGTATGAAAGGGCCTAGTAGACTAAGATTGGTCCAGCGGCCCCACCCACAATTTTTATTGATATTGCGCGGAAAACAATGGTTTTAGGTTGAAAGATAACCCCCTACAATTTTAAGTCGCTAACCCTTCGTATAAGGATGATATGAGGGTAAATACCCTTAACTGTATAATTTTTTTTCTCGGTTGCTAATTAAGATAAAAAACACCCTGTATATGTATAATATAACCGCGTATAAAACTATATACTACTTATGTAATGTAATGCGTCGCGTTTAAAAAGAAATAATTGATCAAGAAGGAACTTAATATCCTGATAAGAAACACTGCACTGTACATCATACCATTATAATGACCTAATTTTATTTGTTTTTCAATATTTAACCATGTTCCACCAATCCGACCATTTTGAAACTTTTTTATACATTAGACAAGCAACAGAACATTGTTCTTGAATTTTTTGGAAGTGGTCACTCGAAGGGTTGCTTGCAATTCCCACCCCTAAAAAATTAAATGATCTTTTTCTACCCTTAATGATTTGATCACGATGTGAAAAAAATGTATGATATGAAGAAGGTAAGTTCGAGTATTTTCGTTTTTTTTTATCCGAATATCTTAATTAACAACCGAGAACAAAAAATGATACAGTTAAGGGTATCTACCCCCATATCATCCTTATACGAAGGGTTAGCGACTTAAAATTTTAGGGGGTTATCTTTCAAGCTAAAACTAAACTAAAACCATTGTTTTCCACATAACATCAATAAAAATTGTGGGTGGGGCCGCTGGACCAATCTTAGTCTGCTAGGCACTTTCTCGCTTTGTCGGTCGCGAAACTCGCGGCATTCATATCCGCAGATATGATTCCATAACATCAACATTCCTTCCGCGTAATAATCTCGTTCCGAGACTAATCTCGGCGAACTTCCGCGCAACTTCTATGTTGCTCCGAAGATAAGACTAAACTTTGCGGAATTATTTATTCCGCGAGGAGCCGCGCTCTCACGCGCGTCACACGCGAAACACTTCGTTACATCCCTCCGCACTTCAGCGGCTTACGCGAAAACTGCCGTGCCGGGAAGTCGTTCGCGAAACTTCTCGACTACTCAAACGCGCCACTCGGCAACAGATTAATTCTAGCCGCCGGAATATCACTGTCAAACATTTTCGAATATGTCAAACTATTATCCTTTGCTAGACAGACGTCGCGCCGTTCCTACGAAATCCAAATAAATTTTCAACGAAACACCCTGCACAATTGCGAACGCCGGAGGTGAGGGAAAATGACGCGACTAATCGTGAATCGATTCGATTCGAGAGCGATAGGAACAGAAGTAACGGTGGAACTTCATCGTTCGCGGATAAGTTTTGCACGCGGAACGGCCAACTAACTGCGTTAACGATCTGCCGGCGCAATTACCCGTAATTGAAGGGAATTCATTTAACCGCAGCCATTACGGAACTCGTAAAGTAAGGCGATAAACGGCTGGATAGATAAATATTGAGTGACAGGAAGTGTTTCGATACCGGGTTTCGAAAGTCCGTTCGACATCGTTCGCTCAGCCGAACGAACGATTATCATTAGCCCGGGAATACTAGGTATTAGCTAACATTCTCCCTCCTGTAAACTGTAAATTCACGAGACTCGTAAAAATCTTCTATTCGCGTTTTTTCGCGGACCGAACCCTGCAAAAGCGTTAACTCCAATTGAGCTGATCGATCGTGCTGTTTACGATTCTGCATTCCGTTTCGATCTGCGATGAATAATGGGGTCGGCCGAACGGGTTACTCCACGATCGTTTAATGCAAACAAATTCCACAGCAAAAGCTTCATAAACGCTGGGACACGAAAACTCGGCGTCAAAGCCGTTCCATTTGTTGTCGCCCGCGACGCAGAAACGTTCTCAAAGGTTGCGCACGCGTTCGTTGCAAATTTCCGCGCGGCGCGCCTGCTCGTATCGTGAAAAATTTTGCAAAAATAAAAAGGGTAAAAATGTAATTTGGTGAACGGAGCCCAAGGCGAAATTGAGGCGGATCGCCGATTCCGACAACGTGCTCGTAACGGAGGCGAGACCCGCGAAAATTAAGAAATTCGCCGGTGTAACATCTTGAACAACGCCGCGCTGCCACGAACGCACGGTAACTTGAACTTGTTTATTTAATGCAAGAGAGGCTATAGTAGTTCCAGCGGGTACCTGCTGCGCCGCATTCTTCCCGGCGCATAGAGGTTTCGCGTCCGTGCTATAACAAAAATGTATGCAAAGCGTATGACGTTTCGTTTAACTGAAATTGCGGCGCAAAGCATCACAGGGTGGTTGTACCTAAATTAAACAATTTTTACCGCGCTTATATTAGCTTCCCGAATTGTTGTTGTATGCGTCAAATCTTGTACATCCAATTTCAAACCGCTTCCCGATGAGCTAGAGACTTGAAACTTTAAACGTAGCTCACAACTGGATGACAAGGCAATATTAAAAAGTAAATTAAAAAAGAAACTGTGCGTCTAGGAGAAAAAAGAATTTTTATATTAACCGTCACACCTCGTCGCGCAAAGCTCGGTAGTACGTGATCGCGTTCAGCGATCCCCACTCCGCGCGCCAGCGCTCCCTACTCCACTTCGAACCGAAGGAACTCAGTGCGGTTGTGGTGTTCCGTTCATTCAGTTCCATCTCGGACAATTTCGGACTCCATCGGGAAACGTTTTCTCTCGGAGTCATCCCCTCATCCTATCTCGCGAATTTTCATATTCATACCAGTATTACTATATCTTGGGTTCTATTTAAAAAAGACTAAAAGGTAGAAAACAACAAAATATGTAAGAAAACTTTTTAAAAACCACGCTTATATATTAAAATGCTCCAAAAAGGAGAAAATAATTTTTTTAGACATTGGTGACTACAAATAAAAGATTACGTCAATATAGTTTAGCGGTCCACGCTTTTATTTATGGTCACCAATGTCTAAAAAATACTATTTTCTCCTTTTTAGTGCATTGTAATATAAGCGTGGTTTTTAAAAAGCTCTTTTTATATATTCTTTTTTACGAATATCTTCCGAAAGAACTGCCTGCCATAAATTTGTGCTCACGCAAAATTTTTCTCGCCAATCAGTCGATCGAAGATTTAAAGATCAAAGCTCCCCCTCTGCGACGTGTGTAATTCTTGCACAGCTATCGCTCCGGGTAAGCGTTTCCATATGGAATCGAACCCGAACGATCGTGGCACCGTTCCAATACTTTTTCCTCTTTTTCCGCCGCCTCTTTCCGATTTTTCGTCTTTCGTCCGCACACTCCCACTGGCTGCTCATTTCTCCGGGATAGATAGAAGGCGCGTCTGAATTGTTGTAGATTTTCTATGGGTGCCGCGGACACCAGCAACGGGAAAATTCGTTGCGGGGGAAACCTGTTTATATTCACGGTCGCGAGTCGAGAGGAAAAATCGCGAAACTTTATCTCATTCGTAGCAGCCGCGAATCCGCTGTCGTCGGAAATTCTGTTCGACGATTTTTCCAGATATTTCACCGGACTCCGATAAAACAGACACTCTGTATAAACGCGTGAAGGTTCGCACATCTGTCTAATAATTGTCTATCGGTGAAATACTCGGTACTTCGTTTCACCGGTGTATTTTATCTTGCTAATTTTAACGTTAACTCGTTCCACTTTGTTTTACCGGACTAGCTTAAACTTTTGTTCGTTCATCCGTTGTTTTCCCGTGCGCGGTACCAACGTCGTTATTCTATCTTTCCCATTCCCTCTCTAAACTCTCGTTTTGTTTCCTCCATTGGGCTCGCCGTTAATTGCTCTTCTTTCTGCTTCCTTTTCTTCCGTTTGCCTCACGCCGCGCTGCCCTTTTTATTCTCCGGTTTTATTGCTCGCCGCGGCGAGCGCGCGCTCTGCTACGCTCGCGCGTCTGTTTCTCGCCCCAGTTTCGTTATCGGTTTTTTCTTTTCACGTCACTTCTACGATTACAGTAATTCTTGAATAAGTATGTTCCCCGTTCAGCCTCCATTAACCCGTTCGCCCATTTTTGTCTCATCTGGACAATGATCTCTGCACAACTTTGATACAACGAACAAAATCGATTTACAGTAAACTCGCGCGTAACGCGATGAAAACGTTGTTTAACCTTCCGGCGGGCACCAGTTCGTCCGAAATCGTGGCCAAAAGCAAAAAATTTTTTCCCGTACTTCAAAAATCTGTTCGATAGTACTTTTTTTTATAAAGTTCCAGAGCACGTTTTTCTGTTATAACCAATATTTAACCCTTTGCACTCGGTTGTCCCCTCTGAGGCACCGCTAAATATTGCTGTACCTATTATTCAAACTATTGTTTATATTATTAAATATAATTAATTAATTATTTATTTATTGATGCCGTAAACCTAGTTTGGTTTATATAGCATACATTATTATGACATTATACAAAAAAAAAGTGGAATTATGTAGTATAAACATTAGGCGCTAAATCCTAATCTTACATTTTTTGATAAAGTTAAAAATAAACATTAGCGCTGTAATATCTCGTACGCTTAGAAGAAAATTAATAGTGTATTATTAAATATATTGGTATCTAATCAATTACTAAACATTTACATATTGTATGAGCTATTATACCAATTTCATATCCATAAAATTTTCAAAATCATACGGAATGGAAATATTCTAGATCGGAAGAAATGTTTAATTTTCAAGTTAAAATAGCTCCGAGTGCAAAGGGTTAATAACGTACTTCCGTCGGAGATATGCAAGTTCAAAGTTGGTAGTTTTAAAAGATCGGCATTTTCGATCATAACTGAAATTACCTTTGCGATTTATTATCGCGTTGTAACGCTAGTTTATCATTCTTGTTATTGTCGGGCATGTTCTAATTTAATATAAAATTCTGATTGCGTTGCTATATTTCACTTTTCAAAGCTTTGAGAGATGAAAAAGAGAAATCTACGCATCTGGTATATTTCATTAACAAAAACATGGTTTATCAATCGCGATCAAGCGTTCATTTTTTTGGAATAGAAGATGTTAATACGATTGCAGTTTGGATGCTTTATTTCCTCTCAAACATTTTCTATGATATTTTCTCTGTGTTACCAATATTCCCTGTACCACATATCCTTACCGTCTCAATGACTGTATTCTCTTCCCAATAAGTGAGGTAAACGACTTAGGTATTCATTTCTCCTCAACCTTGAACTTTTCCAAACATATTCATAACATTGTTAATTCCGCCTCAAGAACACTCGGGTTTATTCTACGCTTTTCTACTAATTTTCACTCAATACACACAATTAGATTGCTATATATTACCCTTGTCCGTCCCCAGTTGGAATTTGCTTCAATTATATGGTCTCCGAATAGCTTAAATTACGAAATCATGCTAGAGAGAGTGCAGCATAAATTTCTTAGGTTTTGTTCTTATAAGATTAATAATCCTATGTCAATCTTTGATCACGATTACTCCACAATATTAAACATGGTCAACCTGGAAACATTGTCAGCTTGCAGACAAGTATCCGACCAGAGCTTCATTTTTAATTTAATTAATAACCATATAGATTGTCCCTCTCTCCTTATGCAAATCAATTTTTACGCACCTGAACGTGCTTTGAGATCTCGAGCAGGTTTTCAAACACTCAAATGCAAATCCACATATGGATTAATAAATCCTATAAATCGAATTATTGCGAACTCCAACACTCTATATAATAGTATTGATTATTTGAATGGGTCGTTACACACTTTCAAAAAACAATTACGCAGGATTAACTTATAATATCATTACCTTTATACCGACAGTTTTTCTATGCATGTGCTTTCTTAGTAATTTATGTTAAGTCTTAGTTCTATTGTAAACATTTGTGTAAATGGACCTCGGTCGGTTCATAATAAATAATAATAATAATAATATTACTCTGTGCCCGTGCTGCCATCTTGCGGTTCTGCACGGTAAGCGGCTCGTCACTACAAACCAATATGGCGGCGCCCTTACCCGTCAAAAGCGCTGCAGATTGCTCAACTTTAAGCCTGCATAACTCCTGCACCGTTGATCCTACAGGATCAACTGGAAGAAATCTACTGGATTACATAGCAAATACATCATAATTTGTCGGAGAAAGGCAAAAATTTTGAGTCCGCTAAAGCAAAGTTTACCCCTAAATTCTTTGAAGATTAAAATTAATTAATTCATTAATCTTCTCGGAAGATTAAAATTACTGTGAATATACAGTCGTTTTAAACAAGTTTCTGGTCGCGTGGTACGGGAGTCTGGTGTATTTTTCAGTGTATTTGCGCACGTGGTTCTGTTCCATTTTCAAGATCGAGCACGAGTTTCTTTGGGGCGTCTGAATGAACGAGAGTCCTGGAAACGGTGTGACCCGGTTTATTTCGCGGAAATACGCACACGGCAGGTGGTAATAGTGATAGTAAAAAGAACGCTGACTCGGCGTCCCTCGCTGACCGCCATTACCGCTCGGGGGCTGGTGTTAGCCGCTATACCAGCACGAGCAAGAAATCCAAGTTGGCCCGAGAGCGGGATAGCGATATCAAGATATTCGAAATGATGTTACGCTCCTAGCAAACGCGATATCTTAGCTAGAAAAAGTTTCGCCCCAACAAGAAACAAAAGCCGTTTTAAAGCGACAAGTTTAGTGCCCGCGTGGACGACAATGGACCGTGACAAATCGTATTCTTTATAGCCGGTTCTTTATGCGAGAAGAAATATGGTGGAAATTCATTTTTTCTCCTTCCCGGTCAATTTGCATGTGTTTTATACGGTAGATAATCGAGAAAGGAATTTATAATTGATCGTTCAACATCCTCTTGTGTTCTGCGTTTCAGGTGAGCGCTAATCATTTCGGCTACCATAACGAAATATTGCTCCGGCAAAAAAGAGATTCGCTACAAACCGGAACCGAGAGGGGCCCACGGTAAGTGTTAAACGAAATTTAGTGAGGTTGTCGATGCACCTTAGGCACTTTGACCACGCGGCCGATAATGCATCACCATTAAACAGCCAGAAAGTGAGTTATTATGGGTATCGTGCGCAGCTGCGAAGAATTTCGACCCTATCGATTATTTGCGAAAAAATTCACTGCGCCCGAGAGTTTGTCCCTTTAGAACGCGTTTCGCTAAGCCGTGATATTTCCTGCTGTAATCTCTCGGCATTTTCCGAATAAAAAAAATTTTCAATAATTTCCTAAATCTATATTCGTGAGCTAACCGTTTTATGTTGCGTGGTCACTAAACTGAAATAAAGCTGAGAATATAGGGATACTTAATAATGAAAAAACATTTGATGGGCGAAAAATTAATATGTCAAACGTCACGGGTACTATCGGCGGTACAATGGATTCTGCCGGAATGGTTTTTTTATGGAGCCCGGTGGCCACAGTTGGTCGTACACGCTTCAAAAACAGCCAAAATATGACAGCTCGATGCCAAAAAAGAAAACAAACAAATTCATCGAACGTACACGTTTCGATATTTTTAAATATTTCACGGATCTGATAACTTTTAATGACTTTCAACGAATAAATCCGAAATATTGTAGCAGATATTTGATGCTCGATTTACTCGCAGTCGGTCGAGAAAATTGTTCGGATATTTTCCCAGCGCGGTTTCTTGAAAAGCAGTAATTTACGGTACTGAATAACCCACGAGATTTTTCTATTAGCCGTGGCGATGCTTAATTAACGAGCTTTTACCTTGGTTAAACACTCGGCGACGCTATAGAACGCTTCGAAGTAACGTAGAACGATGCACGACTGCTTTTAATCGTTGATTAATGCGTCGGTTTTCCTCCCGAGACATAAATACGCGGCTTAATCACGTAACTTTAACACATCACCGCGTATTTTAATTAAGAATGCTTCGCACAATGTGCACGCTCGTGCGTGGAAAACGTGCTCTTTCTCTGTGGCTCTCTTGCAAAATGATAAAGAGAGTACAATCCCAAACAACGCAACAAATTTTGAACGATGATGAATAACACGGTCCAACAAAGTTCATCTTTTTTTGACGTTTCGATTCTCACTGTGCGATTTTTATAGACTTTTTCGCGCCGACTCCGAATCTACCCTTAATTTTTCTCCCAGACGCGCATACTGGGAAAAAAAGTAGTTACTTCAATAACACGCGTGTTATTGTAATTTTTAACTTCGATGAATATTAATGTATTCTTTTCAATAGTATGAAATTTAGAAGCAAATCGTGATGTATTTGAATTGTCTATCATGAAATGTTTGAAAATATTATTTGATTCAATACCGTATATTATTATTCGTAATATTTCTTTTTTTTCCTTCAATCAGATATGTTGTTAACAAAATTTGAGAAATGTATTGATTTATACTGGAATTGGTTTGAGGCCATATCTTATTTTTTTGAAAACATTGATGGTCATGCTATTGGCTTATATGATTGGCGGAAATGAATTTGCTATTGAAATTCAATAGTATTAAATATTAAAATAAGTTCATATGATATTGGCACTATTCAATAGTACATCTTATGGAACCAACATATATTTTTCTTGTTCCGACAGGATTTTTTTCTCAGTGCAGTTTTCGAGAAATTTAAGTTTGATAAAAAGACGTGTTTTTCAACTATAAACAAATATTGCGATGTGATTACAAAAGATATTAAATTGTTCTTTACAGCAAAAGATTTATCAAGTTTGAACATGACTAAACATCTATAATATATTATTTAAACATGTTTAACCATTCGTAAAATGTATTAATATTGGATATCACTGTATTCGGGAAAGTACACAATCTTTTGCTGCAAAGAACAATTCAATATCTTTCAGAATAACATCACAATATTTGTTTAACGTTGAAAAATATGTCTTTTTTATCACGTTTTTATTAGCTCGTTTTCTTGTCCGTCTGTTCGGTACAAATTTTGCAATTGACTTTAGACTAACTTCCCGATGAGCTAGAGACTTGAAATTTTAACCATCGCTCAGAACTGAATGACAATGCAATATTTTAAAAAATTTTTAAAAAGCTTTTAAGAGATATAAACTATTGAATTTAACCGTGACACCTCCCCGCGCGACGCTCGGTGATCGCGTTCATAGTGAGAATCAAAATGCTGAATCGAACGAATTAATCAAAGATTAAAAGGCACGTGCAAAATTAAGACGCGCTCTATGTATCGGTGCGGAGGGTTTGATTGAATGACTGCATCATTAACCGTCGCCGGACAGAGTTGTTCTGTCGCGTGCAGCGACAACATCATTCACGATCATCAAAGTGTTTGCGCGGCACGCATTGCTGGCTTTCTAAAGAATTATTCAGCCTACGGCGGCGGAAGGGGGGCTCGATTCGCGTCGATACCAATTGGATCTTTCGCTCTCTCTCTCTGTCTCTTTAGAAGACAGGTCAGCGCACTGTGGCGTTTTTAATTACCGGATTCACCCCCGATGAAATTTTTAATTAAGCTATCTGCTCCATTGAAAACCGTAATGACACCGGGGCTACACTGAAGGGGGTTTCTCCCTCCCTCTCTCTCCCGACTATCGAATCGGGCAAGAAGGGGACGATCGTTTAATTAATTAGACACCGAATTGATTTCATTTAATTGATCAGATACCCGGATGCGAATTCCACGATGCAGAAAAAAAGATTGCTTTTTATACCGAGGATGTTCTGAATGGTGTTTTCAAATTGCAGACATTGTAGTACATCAGCGACGTTTCTCAATTGAACACCGTATAGCGCTAAGTTCGTGTAGTATTTGCCAGTGTTCCTTTCGGCAGTTACTTCGCCAGAGCAGCGGCCGATTAATTAAACCGTTCTGGAGTGGCGAAACGAAATTTTCGATGTTTCGACGCATAGTTTCGCCGATTATTTTCGAACGAAAATACCGCACCGCTCGCCGAGAGTTTCGCCGGCCACGTCGGATTAATTACCGGGGATATTAATTGAAACGCGCGGCGAAAACGTGTTCATATCGGCCGGTCGAAACATTGTTGTACGTTTAATCAACCCGCGGCGCCGCGGATAATCCGGAATGGGTTCATCAGCGATTAATTCGTTGCCGTGATTTTTCGCGACTTTGATCCGGAAGACGGGCGGTCGCTAGATAAGTAAAATTGCAGCCCAGGGAAAGTTGTATCGAACAAATATTCTCTATCGAGGACAGACACGAATTAAGAGGGAAAGGGAGCGAGAGAGAAGCGGGAAGTGGAATTCCCGTGCCTGGAAGCCCAGTATCAGCAATAGGAAATTACGAAAAAGTAACTGGTAAGAGAAATAAGGACGGCGGTCGGTGGAAAGAGAAGAAAAACGAGGGGCCACGTCACGAGGAACGACCGAGGAGAAATAAAGCGGACAAACATTAACGAAGATAGATGAAGAGTACGAAAAATAGAACGAGCCTGAACGGAGCTAAGCGAGGGAGAAGGAGAACGAGAGCCAACGAGAAGAAAAGCGGCGAGTTATAGGTAAAGGACGAGGAAGATGAAGACAGAGGTAAAAAGAAAATGTGTGGTATAATAATGAGAAAGGAACTCGGGATGAGGAGGAACGGCGAACGAACGGGAATGAAGAAAGGTGGCGAAAGAAGGAGGCAGACGGTTAAGGACGCGGATGGCTCGGGATTTACGTTACTGACTCCACTTCCGGCGTATTGATTCGAGCCACGCTCTTTCCGACTGGCTGTTAAAATAGCCCGGCCGTTTGTTTATGACAGGGAAGCTCGATAATTGCGTCTAACATGACGTGGACGGCCGTCGAGACACGCATAAACCGAATGAAATTCTATTAAATCCTACACGTCGTCTCTAGGAATTTTATTTGCCGCGGTTTACGACCTGCGGAGAGTCCGCTGTTTTTGAGGGGACGTGAGTTTGAGGCGATATACAGCAACTTCGTAGCTTGACAATGAAATGACATTTCTTCAATATATTCTCCCTTAAGCTTGTGGTAAACGAGTGGGTGGAAATGCATATTAACCCTTTGCACTCGGAGCTATTTTAACTAAAAAATTATACATTTCTTCCGGCCTAAAATATTTCCATTTTTTATGAGATTTTAAATTTGGTGGATATGAAATTGATATAATACCTTATGAAATACTTAAACGTTCAGTGATTGATTACATACCTACATATCTAATAATGTAAACAATATTTTCAATAATGGTACAGCAATTTTTAATGGCGCCTCGGAGTCGCCACTCGAGTGCTAAGGGTTAATGTTTAATAGTGGTTTAATATACTTAACGATTACATATATGCTAATACAAAAATAAAGAATTCACTCTCAACACGTGGCGTCCATAGATCAACTCAAGACATAACCTCTAAGAACAAGCACTCCCTCTATGTATACTTCTGGCCTCTCACTCACTCATGTGCGCTCACACTTTCATCTATACTCTACATTCACGACTCTCACACACAATACAAACAATCACCACTCACAAAGCTCAATACATTTTCTCCAGCGATTTTCTAATTCATTTACCCCATCTCTGAAATGATTTTCCTCGAGACCTCTAAAATACTCGTCTACGGTTGCTATAACTTCTTCATTTGATGGTAAACGCCTGCCACGTAGGAATTTTTTGAGGTTCGGGAACAAGTGGAAGTCGGAGGGGGCCAGGTCTGGTGAATATGGTGGATGCTCCAACAATTCGTAGCGAAAAATGTATGTGAAAGTATGGTATGTTCACGTCAAGGACGGATGTTTTCAACAACGATATGTTCCAGCTGCTACCAATATAATCTATGTGCCAGGCTACGAACTTTCTGAATGATCTTACAAGGGGTGGTTTCATGTGATGGGTAGCTGTAAGTTAACGTCATTAACAAAATCTCATATCTAGAAACCTCAGATCACGAGCCAGCAAAGGCGGACGATCCGATCAGCCTTTCCGTCGGCAGGATCAATAAGAAAATCGATCAACGGTGGAAAGAAGAAAGAGAATCTTTCTAGGAGAGACACGGTGCGCAGCTTTCGTTTCGTTCTCGATGCTGCTCGCTTATCGTGTGTTTATCTTACCGAGCATTGTTATTTCGTCTGTATCCGAGCCACGGAAGAAAGGAACAGGTATAATTGAACCGTATCCTATCGCGGATTCCCGTTATTCCTCTGGACTTTTCTCGAAGATCTCGCCGAAGCTCTCTGCGCCAAGGCGAAACTCTACTGATTCCCAACCCCTATTCCATCGCTCGAATCACGCCAACCCTCCTCGCCTTTTCATTCGTAGTGTTCCGACCGGTATTGTTCGCCGGTGGATTAAAAGATGCGTTTTCGTATGAGGAATCGTCTGGCCATGAATTATCCTCTCTAGATGGCTGGATCGCGTGGGTGTCGGCAACGTCTATACGTTCCGATTGCTGGTTGGTTTTCTCCCGTGTTCTCCGAATCCTTCATTTTTACTGTCTAGCAAGATCTAGACCGGGCCACAGGTATATCATCCTTAAAGTTTATCAAAGTTCTATAAGGAGGATCGAGCGCAGACTTTCCAGCGACATCGTGGTCGGTATATCTAGCATGGTCCTCCATCCTTTTCATATTTACCTGGACCGTCGCCGACATAAATATCACTCTTTGGTGACCGGTGGCCGAGATGTACGATATTGCTTGGGCGACGGACAAACGGGCTGCGTGACCCGAGTCCGGAATCGTCCTAAATGGCGGCGCTTCCAATCGCGAGTGTCATCCGCTATCTATCTTCGTACCGTGGACGCTGTGATCAGGCGCGCGTCGCATTATGCAAGCTTTATGCGCCGGCGAAACGGCCAAAGGGCCGGCTTATTAATTATTAATACCGCGAGTCGCGCAGCCTCCCGCGTCGGAATATAATCGCGGAAGACAGAAATTAACCGGTCCGTTTGATGTCGCGACGTTCTGCAAAATTGGATCGTGCGCATACACGAGAAAAGGCTAATGTATTAGGACCGTGAATAAGTTCTCGCTGTTTCTTCAAAGATGGTAGTAGCAGTACCCCGTTCGTGGAATTTCGAATGGTAACACACACGCAAGGCAGTAGCGTATCTAACCTTAAATTTCAGTGTATGGTAGTTCACTTTAGTGTAAACAAAGTAATTTTTTCTTAGTTCTGAAAATGTCTACTTTTGTGCCGAATAAAGTGTATTTGCGGGGAATTTTATTGCATTACTTTGTTCAAAAGAAATCTGCAGCTGAAGCACATAGAATTCTTATTGAGACTTATGGTGACAATGCTTTGTCGGATACGACATGCAGAGACTGGTTTCGACGCTTCAGAAACAATGAATTTGAACTTGAGGATAAAGAACGTTCTGGCGCACCGAAAAAATTTGAAGACGAAAAGTTGGAGGAATTACTCGAATATACTATACTATATATATATTATACTTTGAATGAAATGTTTTTGTTCCTTATAATTTAAATAAATCTTTTATTTTGTAAAAGGAACAGCGAGAACTTATTCAAGGTCCTAATATCATTTAAAAATTTGTGTAAAAGCATAGATGTGTCGGGTACAGCGTCTAGCTATCTGGGGTTCGCTTAATATCCTTCAGATTCTCGCAGCCGGGCTCCTCGAAGCGTTTCCGGTTTCGGGGGATTGCGGGAGCAGCAAAGCTGGACCGGAGCCAACTGCCGTTCCGTTGTTCAGACAATGCATCCCTTAAGCGGCTGACTATGAGATGTTTAAACAACTATCCGAGGTCGGCCCGAGGAACGATTGAGTGGCCCCGTCGAGCCAATTGCTAAATGGCTGTTGTCCGACGCGGCTGCTTCCTCCGAATACTCGGCTCGGAACGACGATAAGAAAAATGGGGGCAATTAGATCCCCGGGGTTTCAAGAAGTAACGAGATATTGACGAATCGCGAGCCGCCGGAAGGGTTACGGTTTCATCCTGCTTTGAACCCCGGTGGTGGTCTTTCCTCTGCCTATTTGTTATCGCTGGATCATTGGCTAATTATGACAGCAACTTCCAGAGACGGTTTAAATCGTCCTCGTTTATCTTCGAGATTCGACACTTTGGAAGACCACCCTGAGCCGTACACGAGTAAAGTCTGATGAGTTCTTTTTTAACCCTTCGAAATTAAACATTTCTCCCGAGCTAGAATCATTCCATTCTACTGTGTTCCGTGTGATTAAATGTTTACTATTATAATTGGCGAATGATAATTGCTGAATGCGAAAGTTTAGGCGCGAGAGCTACTGCTGATTGGTCCGGGCCATCGTTCTCTAATCTCTAGGCTCCGTACACACGGATAACATCTGTATTTGGTCGCGTCGTCCATTCAGCCGCGAGATTAACGTCGGTATACACACTTGTTATCGCGCTATCGCTTTCGCGGCCGATCAGATAGGAGAACGGAGAGCCGGCGGATACAAATTGCACAGGAACCTTAACCGCGCCGGAACGGTTATCTTCTTTTCGAACGGTTTGCATTAAGTCGCCATTGTGATTCCACGTCGGCTGAACTCGGCCGTAGAAAAGTTTTCCCCGGCTACGAGTTCTTCTTTGCCGCGCCCCTCGAAATAGGAGAAACTTTCCCCTACCCCCCGAAGAATCGATTGTAAACACTTCGCAAGTTTGACAGAACGATTCTGGCCAAATACCAGTTCGACGAAAGTTCGAGTGGTGTTCGGTTATTGCATAAATGTAAACTTTGATCGTATTATAAAAGTCGAAATGTGGCGCGCGGACGTTTGTTTCGTGGAGGTTGGAATATATTCCGATAGCCGCAGCAAACAGTATTATCATTCGAGAGTATGCTAATTGGTGGATATTTATTCAATGGAATCTTAGCCGATATTTAAATTGTTGTAACTTTCAAACTATTAGTGTCATTTTACTGAACCTTGGACTGTTGGAGAGCGCGAAGCCCGCGCTTTAAAACGGCCTTTGTTGCGTCTCGCTGCGATGCCTAGTTCCCGAGATATCGGCGTGCGAAGACGAAGCTAATTTTCGCACTCCTCACGTGACCTTGCCCCACGCGTCGTAGGTAGAGGCGGGTCAGTGTTTACTATTATTACTATTTCCGAAGGGGCCCCCACTCCATTCGACTTACGCGAGAGCTTTGATCGCTCGTATCCGAAGAACGGATTAAGCCATCGAGATGGGACTTTTTTTTGTATCTTTTGTGGATCGAACACAGTCCTGAAACAAATGAAATTCCGTGAAACGATTAATTGCGGAGGTAGGATGGTTCGGTAGCAGATTGGAAATTGCAGGGTTGGACCTCTAAGCTGGACGAAGCAATCTCTCCTGTAAACGCGGACGCTTTTAGCCGAGGACTTTTCCCCGACGTCACGGAGACGACGAACGCGCGACGGAGCCCTAAAGTTCTCGGCCGGAATTCCACGGCAAGGAATTCGGTTCGATTGAATCGAACGTCTGGGCCCTTTCAAATGGAGACACTCGGAGGTCTCTGTTCGCCGTGGATGGGCTCAGACAACCATCCATTCGAAGGCATCTCATACCATCAGCATCTCTCCCCGGCCAACCCCATTTCCCATTCCTCGGGAACCGTGCTGTACATTTCCCAGACGTGCCCCTAGCCGGCAGTCAAATGCCAATACGGCACTTATCCTCGAACCGGAGCCTCCCCTCTCGCCGACAGGGAACACCCTCTCTTTACCCTAAACCCCCGGTCGTCCTCTGCCATCCCCGCGTCGTGGCCCTTGTCCTCGTGCCATGAAAGCGCGCCCACACCAACGAAAGCTTTTAAACCATTACGGGAGAATGACGCATCGTGGATCGTCCCGTGGAATTCTCTCGCGTATATTCACCGGTGTGTCTTCGAGAGTACTTCGACAGTATTTATGGAGATGGATGTGCCGCGCTCCGGGAGCGAAACCGTTTCACCCAGTCGCTGTCGATGCCGGATTTACCGTAGATCGATGGCGATCTAGACGGAAAAATTAACGCCCCGCGATCCCGCTTGTTTCGCCACCGAGCCGTCGGAAAATATCCCGAGGCAGTGCTTTCGAAGAATATTCTCCACGTAGAAATCACACCTTGAAGTACAATCTACAATTTTTCGTTTTGTAATTTTCTGTACGGTGTCTCTGATGCGGACGCCATTGTTCGCAGATGCGCGAGATGAATGGCAGATTTCCGATGGGGAATTTTGCAGAGACGTCTCGTCGTCAGTGTCGGCTCCTCGCGAACGATTTGAAAACTGTCTAAAATAGTAGAATGCAAATTGCGGCATTACGATACGCGCCGCACAGTGGTAAACGTTTCGAATTTAGGCGGACGAAATTATTTTTGAATAATTTATATCCTCTTGATACTCGATAATTACTATTATGATATTTATTCTTTTGTTGTAAAGGAATTAAACATAAAAATGATAACAAACGGATATTTTTCTTCTTTTTTTTGTATATTTCTGACTTATAGAAGGTAAAGTCTGTGCATATAAGAAAATGACTTTAATATGACTACTTTTTTGAAAATTATAATTACAGTAACTTAATTACGTATAATATACGTACTACAAACTATAATTAAGCGATCTAATCGGATCGGATTTCTCACTAAGTACATGGCAGGTTGTAGCAGCTAATTTTTCTTCGACATTGTTAAGTAATTCATATAGATAAAATATACAAAAATATTGCAGCTCGAGTATCCTCGAGTCAAAGTATAACCTTACTTTATTAACTCATTCATAAAAAAAAGCGCTTTTGATTATGGTTCATTTTATTTACTTCCTCCTTTTACTTTTAAACTAAAACGAGGAAATATAAATTCGTTTAATATGTACTTACTTTCCATTTTTCAGTGCACAACACAAAAATTCACCGCAGTTTCGGAACATTCAACTGGTCGTTAATGGATAAAAAATGTAGAATAGTGAGATATAATTGTTAGAATTAATTGGTTCAGTATGTCTAGTAATATATTTTCTCAATTAAAATATGTTTTTCAATAATTGAGAAAAATTATTTTTGTCCAACTAGAATTAGACATTTTACCAGTGTGCGCCGGTTACACGTATATGTATATCGACGCTCTCCGCTCCCGCCCGGAATTGATCCGTTCGGAAACGGATGCACTCCGCTCTGTAAAAACTCATCAATTTCAATGAAGATGAAATTGAAAAGTCCCGAATTTTATGAATCTTCCCGCCAGCCAATCGATATTCATGCAAATATTTCAATCTCGCCGGAAATAACTGCACGCGACCCGTTAAGATGTAAACGAGCCATTTTTTTTTTTGTTTCGTTTTTGCGATCGCTTTCGCAAATTCTTCTCGCCTCTTGCGAGTAACCGTTTGACACCAGTTCGCTCATTATACGCTGTTGAATGAGCAAATTTTTTATTTCAATCTCTTTATCTTGAAGATTACATGGAAACCGTGTTCCCAGAACGTCCTGCTACAGGAGGATTGATTGTACATCAAACAAGGCTAATTATTACGAAACTAAGGGCAGCAACCCGATACCAGGTGTGCAAACTCTAAGCCCCGGTTAATGTTTTCGCCGTATGTTAAGGGTTGTTTGAAAAGTGGGCGTTCCCTTAACATTGTTTCGTCGTAACCTAACGTTTCTAGGGTGCGGTCACAGTGCCAACAAAACAACGCCCATGAGTAACCGGTTCCCGAACCCCGAGTGATATTAATATCCCCGTCGATAAATCAATCGTCCGGGGTTGTCCTCGTTAAGTTGCGAATTGTACGTATACGTAACAGACCACGCTTGCAGAATTAATGACGTGGGGTAATGGGAAATTCGCGTTGGTCATTTTAGGCTCGGATTCGTTAGTCGAAAGTCGCGGGATACATTCTTCTATACTTCCCAACCGAATCCCAAGCTCGTACCAATTAACGTTACACGATTAATGTATTCTATCGATTTTTTGAAAAATTGTTACTACATTATTTAATAGACGCGAATACATACAGTGACTCCCACTAATATTCGGACACTCTTAGAAAGACCATAACTTTTTAAATATTGGAATATACGATTCGAAATTTTTGGAGGTATTAGAATAATTGGTTTGCTGCACAACGTGACAAAAATTTTTTGAAAAAAAACTGCAAGTTGTCGGAATTTCAGAGAAAATACTAGAAGTTGTGTTTTCTAACATTTTTATGTGGGTTTATATGGAAAATTTGGAAAACACGTTTCGTAAATCTGTATCATTTAAACGTATTCTGAAAATTTCATGAAAATCGGTCGACGTTGTAATGATCTACACTGAGAAAAAAGACCTGTCGAAACAAAAAAAAATATATGTTGATTCAATAAGATGTACTATTGAATAGTGCCAATATCATATGAACTTATTTTGATATTTAATACTATTGAATTTCAATAGCAAAATTCATTTCCGCCAATCATATAAGCCAATAGCTTGACCATCAATGTTTTCAAAAAAATAAGATATGGCCTCAAACCAATTCCAGTAGAAATCAATACATTTCTCAAATTTGTTTAACAACATATCTGATTGAAGGGAAAAAAGAAATATTACGAATAATAATATACGGTAAGAGTGAATATGCTCACAGCGCACAGTTTCGATCAGATGAAAAGACAAAGCAAATTTGCAAAATTTAACCTCTACGTTTCGATCCGGGTTTGGATCATTCTCAAGAGTATGCGTCTGAAAATATATATGGAACACTTTTATCAACAGTGTTCTTTTCCGTGTTAAATAACAAAGATATTAATTCCATATATATTTTCAGACGCATACTCTTGAGAATGATCCAAACCCGGATCGAAACGTAGAGGTTAAATTTTGCAAATTTGCTTTGTCTTTTCATCTGATCGAAACTGTGCGCTGTGAGCATATTCACTCTTATCGAATATTTACGATCGTGAAACAACAAATTAAATAATATACGGTATTGAATCAGATACTATTTTCAATCATTTCGTGATAGACAATTCAAATACATCACTATTTGCTTCTAAATTTCATACTATTGAAAAGAATACATTGACATTCATCGAAGTAAAAAAATTACAATAACCCGCGTGTTATTGAAGTAACTACTTTTTTTTCTCAGTGTACAAACGTTTAAAGATGGTAAAAATTGCAGTTTTTCACGATTTTCGGCCTCCAACTCCAGTAATTCTAAGGCTTCTAACATCTTTCAATGCCCGTCGTTTTTCCCCGCATCAACCGATCTCTATGAGACTTTCACAGTGCATTTAATAGACACAGGTCTACAAAACGTAGTTTTTAAAATTTCAATATAGGCCCGCATAAAAAAGTTGTAAAATGCAACTTTTAGTATTTTCTCTACAATGCCGACCAAATGCAATTTTTGAAAAAATTTCTTTTCACATCCTGTAGTAAACTGATTGCTCTAGCTTCCGAAGAAAGTTCAAATCGTATAGTACAATATTAAAAAAGTTATCGTCTTTTTTAGATCGTCCGAATATTAATGGGAGTCACTATATATATATATATATTTTGTTCGGAAATTGCCTCAACGAAAATTCATGAATTCGACACTATGCTGAATTTTCCACTAAAAAGTGGACAGAATTGAATTCCATGCTGGATAAATTTATTCGAGGAAATGTGACCTTTCCTTTTAAATGAATTTAGTTAGTTTTCTATAGAAATTACTTCTCGATCCCATCACGGAATTGCCCGATTTCATTTAAGCGAGAGGTAAAAATACTCGGCCGAGCGAGGACTAAAAAGGTCGAGACGAATGGGGAACATTCTTTCGAAAGACGGAGTGTCTTTAAAACTTTCGTCGAAGTTGGTAGCTGCGTAAATGTTTCACCCCTTTAGACATTTCCGAGCAGGAAGTGGGTGTTGAAGATTTAGTTTCCACGGATGGCGGACGAGGGGCGAAGGATTTTTAAGTACTATGCCCCCCCCCCCTCTCCTCGAAGGCTCTCGCGCGACCCATTGGCGGAAACCCGCAGGAAAGTGGAAATCGACCGTGAAGGATCAGACAATTTCCTTTTCCGTCGAACTAAGCCCCGACGAAACTTGCGAGTTTGCTTTAAGAACGAGCCCGGGACCACTTAAATTGCGATATTAGACCCCTCGGCGCGCCTCTCGCGAATATCAAAACTTGTTTCGCCTTTCGTTTGTCCCGGTAATCCTGTAACAGAAATTCAACCCCTTCGGAAGAAATCGGCTGGAACGACAGATAAATAAATTTCCGCGAAAATTCCGTTTTTTTATTATGCAAGATTCTCGGCTAAATCTGTCGCAATGAAATTTTAACACATTCAAAGAATCAGGAAATATTTTTTTAGTAACGTGTACACGCTAAATCGGAGTTCAACAGCTTAAATTGAATAAACTTATGTGGTTTGCTATGAGCTTGATACACACGGTTAGCTTATGGTAATATTGCTGGATCTCTTAGCAAATATTAACCGAGCATTGACTCGTGGAGTGTCAACTAAGCAGATGTACAAATGTGGACACAGGTTTCGAGTTACATAGAGAATCAGACGTGTTAAGTTCGAACCGCAAAATTTTAGGAACATATTTTCTAATTGTGCTTCTAATTTATATAAATGAATTTCTTCATTTTTCTTGGTGGAAGGGCACTTTACCTACCGGAAGCCTGTTAATAGGATTTTCAATAATTGTGCTGTACCAGAAGGAAGCATAGAAATTTTCTTTTACGTTGCAATCTTAAATGAAACTATTAGATGACGTTACTGAGGGTGACTTGTTAGTTCACGATGAGAATTGCTGTTGCTATTGAAGGTTTCATTAAAAAGTGTTTAGCCTTGTACCATAGATTTTTCAGAACTATGCAATAACCACCGGTCGGTAATGTGTTAAGATATATTTCGCGAACGCGATCCAGGGAAATGGAATTCGAAATTAATCAGTAATTGAAAGCGACTGATAAGGCAGTTCTCTATTAATACAGCCTGTACATTGTTCCGGATACAATACAGACGGACAACAACTGGCCAGTCGAAATCACCGGCTCAGAACGAGCCGTTATGAATATGGCGTGACTGATAAGGCATGGGAGCGACCGCAGCTGATTTATCACGAGCCCGGTGTTTGTGGATCGTGTGGTCATCCCGTCCTTCCGTGTTATCGAGAACATTCTCGCTCACCTTGGGCCGCTACAACCGAACTTGCATTATTCATTAATTTCTACAAATTCTCCTCGTTAGTTGCTGATACGCAATTCCACGTGGAAAGCATAGCCACCGTTAACAATAGAAACTAAAGAATCACGAAAACAGGATGGAGCAATTAACAAAACACTGAGGACATTCATACATTTCCATCTATTGATGCTGGTCACAAAGTGGCAACGGCTATTCAGAGAGACCAGTATTAATTAAAGCCAGATACATAACCTGCTCTCAATTAAAAGCCCAATAATAAGATTTGCGACAGTGACAAATCATAATAATAATATTCATGTACAGGGTGTCACAAAATTATACGTCGTGGACACCATAGCGCGATCCTACACCCCCGATTTAGTCGAAAATGACGTAAGAAACCCCCCGCAAAATTGACCTCAAACGTGAAAAACAAGGTAAAGAAACCAACAATGTTTTTAGGGATTAAGATTTTTTAAATTTTTATACCAAAATTTTCTTTTAAGATTTAAGATTGTAGATTTTAAAAGAAAATTTTGGCAAAATTGAACTTGAACGTGAAAAAACAAGGTAAAGAAACCAACAATGTTTTTAGGGATTAAGATTTTTTAAATTTTTATACCAAAATTTTCTTTTAAGATTTAAGATTGTAGATTTCAAAAGAAAATTTTGGCAAAATTGACCTTGGACGTGAAAAAACAAGGTAAAGAAACCAACAATGTTTTTAGGGATTAAGATTTTTTAAATTTTTATACCAAAATTTTCTTTTAAGATTTAAGATTGTAGATTTTAAAAGAAAATTTTGGCAAAATTGAACTTGAACGTGAAAAAACAAGGTAAAGAAACCAACAATGTTTTTAGGGATTAAGATTTTTTAAATTTTTATACCAAAATTTTCTTTTAAGATTTAAGATTGTAGATTTTAAAAGAAAATTTTGGCAAAATTGACCTTAAACGTGAAAAACAAAGTAAAGAAACCAACAATTCTTTTAAGGATTAAGATTTTTAGAATTTTTATACCAAAATTTTCTTTTAAGATTTAAGATTGTAGATTTCAAAAGAAAATGTTGGCAAAATTGACCTTGAACGTGAAAAACAAAAAGAAACCAACGATTTTTTTAAGGATTAAGATTTTTTAAATTTTTATACCCCAATTTTCTTTTAAGATTTAAGATTGTAGATTTTAAAAGAAAATTTTGGTATAAAAATTAAAAAAATCTTAATCCTTAAAAAAATCGTTGGTTTCTTTACCCTGTTTTTCACGTTCAAGGTCAATTTTGCGGGGGGTTTCTTACGTCATTTTCGACTAAATCGAGGATGTAGAATCGCGCTATGGTGTCCACGGAATATAATTTTGTGACACCCTGTACAACCGCGATCAAAATAAAGGACAGCGATATTTATAATTATAAACACAGTTGGGTAACCACTAACCAAACAGCCGGATGTAAAAACATTTTTATTACAACCGTGTAGATGTAATCATGTTTGCTTGAAACCAGGACACGATATTATACGATTATCTCGTTTGCTTTGAGGGTATTATCTAGAAATGCTTCAAAGCACATGCGTGTAAACAGTTTCCCGGAGCATATTACATCAATTTACAATCTTCCCTGGAGCATACACGTTGCATTTCCTCTTTAGCAGTTCTCTGGATCTCGATCGACAAATTGTTTAACAATATAATTTATGTTATCGGCGCACTGGTTCGATCAATAGAAACAATAAGCAAATTTGCAAAAATATAACTTGAAATCTAATTCGACGTTTCGGTCTCAGTCTAGACCATTTTCAAGAATCGAAAATTTCAGCATTGCGTCTGTAAGAATCAACCCAACACGTGTTTCATAATAAAGTAAATGGTTATGTTAAACGTGTTTTCACACTAGCAGAAATTGAATTTAAACTCGAGAAATGTGTAAATACTCGCATGCTTATATAGAAAAATCCTCTTTAGCATGTCATATCTGAATGAACTATACCAACTAATTTAGGTTTTAACGCGGTGTTAGTTAAGTGGGGTCACGCAGATGCCAGAGATTTTAGATTGATTGTAACATTGTAACAACGCGTGACAGTTGTTAAGTATTTTTGAATAATATTAATTTAATTTCGTGGATCTGCATTTTTACTCTGATAAATTACAAGCCTCTAAAGCAATACCTAATCTTACATTTACGAAAAAGGTATTTATTTCTATAATACAATATATCTTCTCCTAGAGTCTGTGAGACCCCACCTTACCACTTATGATACATTTTCCCACCTTACCAACGCCGGGTTAACATTCTCGAGATCGTCCTAAAAGACAGACGCGGCATTCACATTTAGCAGACACTGTCTTCCTGGCCGGTACGCGAACGAATTCGCTGTTACACGTCAAGTGGTTAATTAAACGAAACAGAGTTCCCGGATGTTCGTGTTTCAATTGACAAAAACGGTTACGAGGCATTAGCTCCGCTCCCCAATAATCCTCGGTCCTCAATTTCTTCCGAATCAAGATTAAAACCGAATCCCTGGAAAATGATCCGGGTGGTGACTGGCGTGCAGGGGGTGGACACGGAAAAACGGGGTTCGGAATCCACTCGACGGGGATCGACGGAATTCGGATCTACGGGTAGAGCCGACCGACAAACTGTTGCCCGGCTCTCGAAATCATGTTTCGCGGCGGATGCCTTCTGCTGATCGGGTCTGAACGAAATCGTTTGTTCGATTATTCCGGTTGGATACGCGGTCCGATACGTGTCCGGGTTTCCTACGTGGTGGCATGCACGAGAAAAGTCACGGGACTGGAAGCTGTGTAGAACACGGGGTGAAACAGACGCGGAAACGTGCGGAACCGTTGGATCGTTCGATCGGCAGAAATCTCGGCCGACCTAGCCGCTGTTCAACCGATGCGCGAGGAACCAATCGAAAGAGAAATTCCCGTGACAAGGAGAAGTGACAATGCCCTGCAATTAACCCTTTCTACCGGATTAGTCACGTGACAGTGACGGAGCGCGCACGTGATCGGGAAGGAGCGTGGGGGAAGGTAGAGTGGGGAGACGTGAGACCGTATACAGTAAGGAGCATAATTGATTCAACTACAATTTGTGATATTGGCGCACTGGTTCGATCAATTATAAAAATATAGCAAGTTTGCAAAATATTACATGAAATTGAATTCAACGTTTCGCTCTAAGATCCAGACCATTTTCAAGAATATACAAATTTCCGTATTGCGTCTGTATGAATTAATCTAAAATATATTTTGTATATTGTTAATTGAAACTATTTTCTCAAGTAAGATTTTGAAATTTGTAAGACTTACGTGCTTATAACAAGTATTAATTGAAATTATTTAAGGTTATGTAATAACGTGTTGATTCGATGTTGGCGACATATGGACTAAGTAAACCGTGAAGGTTTGAAATGAAACGAATCGAGGAACCAATGGATCTCAGTATTGGCCAATCAATAAATGGCGCCAATTTTGAATCTTTTTACCTCATCCAGGCAAACTGCAGTTGTTAATATACCAATATAAAGATTGGTAATAGATTAATCTACATTCAAAGTGCTTTATTGAGAATAATTGATTCATAATTGATTCAACACACTTTAAATCAGAATAACTTTTATATGAATGAACCAAACACGACTGCAATTTCTCTGTGAGGCTAGAAGAATTACAGGGTGGCAAGAAATAACGGAGTTAATCATATCTCAGGAACTGTTTGTCCGACTGAGCTACTATTCTTTTTTTGTTTCATTCGGAAAGATTTGGGCTACTACAAAATAATTTTGTCAACCTCGGTAATCAACTTTATAATGTCGGAAAATTTTAACAAATTCTTTTTTTACGCTTTTTTCGACGAGGGCCCAGTATGATCTTAATTTTGGAAAAAATATGGCTATATTCCGTGAAGTTTACCCTTTAATGTGAGCCCTTCAACAGGATGTTGATTTGACAATTGGCGTCAATAAGCTGGCAAAGTGAACGTTCAGCGAGTCGAACGCACCGCTGCGCTGTTATGTCCATTGTCTATACACAGCTGTATACGACTAAATGAACCAATTTATGCCTTGAGAAAAATACATAAATAAAATCACTTTGGTCCCTCATCGAAAAAAACGTAAAACAAGAATTTGTTAAAATTTGTCGACATTACAGGGTGACAAGAAATAACGGAGTTAATCATTTCTTATTATAATTCTGTCAAATTGACGAATTTTGAAAAACCAAATAATAATAACCGTAACATGGACCTTTAGTATTCATATATTTAAGAAGTTTCGAAATGGCCACCCTTTGCGCCGATACAGAGGCTGAAACGTGTCTTGAAATTCGACCGAAGAGGTGTTTGGTCAACTCGTATAAATGATATACTTACGCTCCGAAAATTTCAATCGAAAGTGGTAAAAATTGCAATTTATAAAAGATTTTCGGCCTTTTCACCACTTTTGATCGTTCATAGCTCGTAAACCAATTAACCAATTTCAATGAAATGTATACAGAGCGTTAGGGGTGTGCGAGAACCCGAAAATTTCGAGATTCCCGAAAAATTTCGAGAACATGACATAAGAGACACTCTTGAAAAGAATTCGTGATGGACAATATTCTTTCAATTTCGAAAACATCTAGAATAAAAATTCCGAAACTATGAATGTATTCATTAAACCGAATATAAATGTTTACTGGGTTCTCGAAATTTTCGGGAATCTCGAAATTTCTCGGGAATCCCGATAAATTCGAGTACCCGTCCCGATCCCGAAAAAATTTCGTGTTCCCGACCCGTCCCCATATTTCGGGTTCTCGCACACCTCTAATAATTTCTCATTATAATTCTGTCAAATTGACGAATTTTGATAAACCAGATAATAACAACCATAACATGGACCTTTAGTATTCATATATTGAAGAAGTTTCGAAATTTGACCGAAGAGGTGTTTGGTCAACTTGTATAAATGATATACTTACGCTCCGAAAATTTCAATCAAAAGTGGTGAAAATTGCAATTTATAAAAGATTTTCGGTCTTTTTACCACTTTTGATCGTTCATAGCTCGTAAACCAATTAACAAATTTCAATGAAATATATACAGAGCGCATATCATTGACTGCCATTTCGGGTACCCGAAATCGCGGGTACCCGTCAACTCCCGTAAGATCGGCGTGTTACGGTTGGGTAATCTCCCTTGTAAGGGGGAGACAAGCGCTTGTAGAAAATCTTAATCCGGCGCTTGTAAAAAATCATTTCCGCGTGTTATTCGAATCGACGAATGAGCAGAAAGCGCTGAGGGTTTCGCGAGCCGGTTTGTCCTTGGTTAAAAATGTCTGCGGGTCTCCCGTGGTATACGCCTCTCGATTTTTCATACTCAGCGTCGCGTTTAGTCGCGTATGACTTTCCTCGCGGTGGCCATCATTCATCCTCCTCTCTCGCGAGATGCATTTAAGTGTACAAGGGAGGAGAAACGCGTACGCACGTATGTATGTATAGGTACGTGGTGCTTGTGCGCGCGCGCGTGTTCGAATCTCTACGGGGCTAACTCGGCATGCATTGTCTTACCTCCGGCTGACCCTCGCGGGGTCATAGATCACGGGCTTCCTGGAGTAGTCTGCGATATAAATCATCGGCCGCTGGTCGGCCTTAGCGAATTTATCGTCTGCATCCGAGGCACTTAATTTATCAACGGACAACGAGCGGTACGCAACGGAACGAGACTCCTCCGCGGAATACCTTCGGTTCCGATTGTACATTCAGGAAACAAGCGACTTCGGGCCGAGCTACACTTGCCGTGAACCTGGCTTAAGGTCTAGCACTCGGGATTCTCGAACCCACTTGGCGACTGTCGGTCGATCCGATCCTCGTGTCTCCTCCCGCGGAGAATTTTCAAGTAAAACGACATTTATATACACATACACCAACGATTTTTATATTGCATAAAGATCCGCTGTCTGTTTATTACACGCTTGCATACTCTAGATGTAGTTTTGAGCTGAGGGAGGCGGTTTTAGAGCGGACGCGACTCGCGCAATTATTTTCGGACTAGCCTAAAGGATATAAATCAGTATTGGGCATTAGTCGATTAAAATTTTAATCATGATTCATTGATTAATGTATACGATTTAAAAAAGAAATCGTCGAATAATCGGTTCATTGTATCGATTGATGAAGTTAATCGTCAATCGTTGATTAAATGAAGAAATCGTCGAATAAATCGGCGACTGATTTAATCGTCAATCGTTGATTGAAAAAAGGAATTTAAAACAGAATTTGTATTATGGACCAAATGACAATACACCTAAACTCAGTTTACATTTTTTTTCAGTGTTCATACAGTTCTGATTACGTATTTCATTTCGAAATTTTAGCAATAATCATGAATCAATTGTTCGATTGACGATTTAATAATCGTTAGTCGCAATTAACGACTAAAGTATACATTTAATCGTTAGCCGCAATTAACGACTAAACTAGGAGATTAATTGTTAGTTGCGATTACCGATTCAAGTAGAAATTTAGTCGTCAATCGTTGATTAATTTTCTGCCGAACACTGATATAAATTCGATCGACTGATCATCATATTCTATCAGCTCGCGCCGGAATAAAATTGAACAGAGAAAAATAGGTAGAGACCCTCCCCTAAAAGCCGATAGCTCTGTAGCTAGGAAAATTACGAATATCCATCTTCTTCCGGACGTTTCGGAGAATCGGAAGCTCCCACCGTCTTCGGTTCGCTCAGATCGAAAAAGATAGCATTAGCCGGGAACGCGAGTAACCATCAATCTTCAGTCGTAAAATATCTATGAGGAGAATTCGACCACCTTTCTCGCTTATCGAACCTCGCCTCGCGGTAAATGCAATGAAATGCACGCGTCACGTGGCCCCACTGCTTCAGGAAATTGACAATTTGATGTCTACTTGCTAGCAGACACGTTCGAAGTGCTCCGTACACTGTGGACACATTTATCACACGACTGGCTGGTTAAAAGGTTTCCAATTTCAATAATCACGGGAATAAAAAGCACGAGGCCTTCACCTGATCATTCTGGATGTTTAACACGTTATAGTGTTTGATAGACGATTTGAATCCGAGCCAGCCAGAAATTCTTTCGCGGTCTCTCCCGGTTGGTGCACTTGACGTGCGGTTAATTGTTGCAAATTGGATACGGCGTTTCGCTAATGACGTAGCCGATGGTGTATCCGTCACGACGCGACGGATCGCAGCGAGAGCGCGCGTTTCTTGCCCATCGGATCGTGACACGTCTCCCGTTTAATTACAAATCACGACCGTAATGAGCAATTAAATAGCAGCTGAGGACGTGCTAATTAACTAATCGTTATACATAATTGAACCTGCCCGATATGAGTCGTCCGCGCTTTGACATTTGCATAGCAAATTATCTCGACACGTAGCCGGGACCCGGGGTTAGTCGTGTATCTGATCGAACCTTTCACCCCCTCCCAGGGGACGTCTTTCAGCCGGCGGATATAAATGAAACTCGTTCCTTGCCGGTCTCCGATCTTGTCGGACTCCTCTTGGTCCGGAAGGTTTCTTCCTCGTTGGTCCTCCATTTGCAAATGAATTTCTCGCATCGACGGAAACATTTGCTCGGACTCGGTTTATATTTATTTTCCACTCGAGTAGCTGCTTCGCTGAATATCAACTTCTTGCCCTGAATTTTTTTCTACATCAAAATGCACACTTTATTGATAAGAAATCATACTTTTCATTGACAATTATGATATATAAGGTATTTTTTAAAAAATAGTAAAAATTGATTTTTACAACTTTTTTAGCTGGGCCAATAACGAAGATTTAAAAAATGTGTTTTATGAAAATGTGAAAATTTCATTGAAATTGGTTAATTGATTTACGAATTATAAACGATCAAAAGTGGTAAAAATTGCAATTTTTCAATATTTTCGACCTTAACAAATGTTTCTCAAGAATTTAAAACTTAAACATTGTATCCATTTGCATTAAATAGCGAAAATATTAAGTACATTATAGAATAAATAATTTATAGAGCTGTTTTAAATTAATAAAAACGGTTAAACAAATGTGAAATATATTAAGTTAAAGATCATTGAAAAGGAATTATTTTTTCATATATTCAGTTCAAATTTCATTGCAATATCTTCAGTGGTTTAAGAGTTATAAAAAAATTTCGCGTACTTTTTCAATCGAGCCCACTGTGCGCCGCGCCGCATCGGCGTAGAATGAAAATACCTCTGCGAGATGAATGGAGACTGTCTATTGCTTCTCGAAATAATCTTGGAAACGTGTGGTACAGTCGAACCGACGAATCACTACATCTCGGAACAGCTGAATCGAATTCGAACTCGTTTAAAATTGGTTGAACCAGTAAGTTGGGTTAAGTCACGGCAGCGTAAACGGCGAAAATTATGAGAAATATATTTCGAAAAATATTCGGAGGCCAGTTTCGCGTTCGTTAATTTGTTCGAGTGGTCGGGGCCGCTCGATCGGAATCCCCCGACGAGAACACGACGACGGAACGACGAAGACGCGACCATAACGAACCGTGGGAGTTTACGGAGCGTGAATAAGCACACGGGAACGGCGCAATTGTTCCCATAAATACGTCGTTAAACGGGAACGCTCGTTGTTACGAGTTCCGAGCCGGTGCACCAAAGATTTCGCACTCGGACACCGGAGTTCGCGAACCAAGAATATCCCGAGGAATTTGCGTGCCACGAAGGAACTTGCATACTGATCGCCGTTAACGCCATGCCTAAATTAACCGCGGGGACACTTTTCTCCCACAGCGCAGTGGGGCATTTTGACGAAAAAGCTGGCCAATAGTATTTTGTAATAGAAAACGGGTCCACAGGTGTTGTTTTGTTAACAAATTACATTTTTCCTTCGTTTTTTTAACATTTCAGGTGTATTGATGGATTAAAACAGTGTTTAAGGGGGCCGTCTCCTAGCAGTTGACGGTCGAGCGTGAACACTCACACACCGCTAGACCATGTATACGCACACGAGAATTGCAAGGGTCCGGAAATTGACCTCTGACCTCTCGATAATGCAAAGACGGGGGTTTTTACTAGTCAAAATCGCCAGATGAAAGATCAAGCTACATCGCTGTTTGCCTCAAAAGTCGTTCTTTTACGTTTCTGAGCAATGGTTTTGCAATATTCGGCTGCATGTTGCCCGTCGGAGAGGCTAGTACGCCGGCGTGACTGCAGCGCCATTTGACGGGCAACATGCAGCCGAATATTGCAAAACCATTGCTCAGAAACGTAGAAGAACGACTTTTGAGGCAAACAGCGATGTAGATTGATCTTTCATCTGGCGATTTTGACTACTAAAAACCCCCGTCTTTGCATTATCGAGAGGTCAGAGGTCAATTTCCGGACCCTTGCAATTCTCGTGTGCGTATACGTGGTCTAGCGGTGTGTGAGTGTACTCTAGCGGTGTGTGAGTGTTCACGCGCGACCGTCAACTGCTAGGAGACGGCCCCCTTAAATATAATAAATTTACCATATTTAAAACTCCTCCTCGTCATTGTTTTCTTCAGCGAGTTCGGGGCAGAGTTGGGCATTAATCGATTAAAATTTTAATCATGATTGATTGATTGATGTGTACGATTAAGAAAAGAAATCATCGAAAAATCAACGATTGGATCAGTCGATTGATAAAGTTAATCGTCAATCGTTGATTAAAAGAAGAAATTATCGAGAAATCGACTATTGGATCAGTCGATTGATAAAGTTAATCGTCAATCGTTGATTAAAAGAAGAAATTATCGAGAAATCGACGATTGGATCAGTCGATTGATGAAGTTAATCGTCAATCCTTGTTTAAAAGAAGAAATATCATCGAAAAAAAAACATAAAAGCATGTAAACAGAGTTTGTATTATATGTATAATATAGACCAAATGGCAATACACCTAAACTCAGTTTACATTTTTGTCAGTATTCATACAGTTTTGATTTCGTATGTCATTCCGAAATTTCAGCAGCTAAACACTAATCAATCATCCGATTGACGATTAATATAATTGTTAATTGCGATTAACGATTGAAGTAGAAATAAGCAGAAATTTAGTCGTGAATCGTTGATTAAATTTTTGCCCAACTTTGATTTTGGGTCAGTAGAGCTTCTCGGTTCACAAGGCAATAGTAATTCCATAGTTTCCTTTGAGAAAGGTTCAATTTTTTGAATTTTTTTCTTCGTCTCATGCCAGTAAGGAAGGCATCAGATGCGAGGAGTAGCTTAGTTTATAACGTCTGAATTACGGGCTTCCCGAGAACATTTTCTAGCATAATTTAACCTCTATGTCCGGAAATACTCATTTCGTGCAATTAAATTGTACATATACTTTCGACTTATAACCGTGACACCTGAAGGTCCTGGAAGAGACACCCAACAATAATTGCATGTTTATGTATCTCGGAAACTGCTACTTGCTACAGAAAAGAAATTATAAAAAATACATCTGCGATATTCCGCGGCTACTTTTCTAAGGGGATTCTCTTCTACGATAAATATACTTCAGTCCGAATTGTATTTGAGTACTTCGAAAAGCTTAGAAGTATAACAAAATGCTTACTATTTGCAAAGAGATGTAGAATGAATGAGATAGAATAGCCTTGGTGTGTAATCGTTATTAATATCACAACTTTTGGTTGACTAAGGGAGTTAATCGAAAAAAAAGTAATAACATCAAAATCAGTCTTCAAATTATGTTTTTTATTGCAGAAAAATTATTTTGCATTTTCTAAAAGATTTTTCGCAAAAATGAAAAATAACTGTTCTCTTACAATTATTATTTGTTATTGATTCATCAGCAATATAAATGATGTCTTCCTCGCCAGCTGTATTTGAGGTCGCGTCATATCGATTTGTTCTGAAGTTTTTGTAGTAATTATGTTTAATAGGAGAAATTAATTTAATATAACAGATCCATCATATCTCACCTCTTTTCTCTGGTCACAGCTCTAACTATAGGATATAGTTAGCTGGTCTATATTTTTCAGACCTAGTGGTCTACCTGCTCCAGATATTTTTATATTTATGGCACTAAATTCTGAATTTTAATTAAAGTCATATTTGAATTGTATGACGTGGAGTGTTTGACCTTTTCTAATTTTATCCAGTGCATTTCAAATCAGTTTACTGGTAACTCGTTAATTGTTCTTTTTCTGTTAATGATAGAATCCTCTAAAAGTTTTGTCGAGACAAAATCCTTGCGAGTCATTTGAATTACATTAAATGGTCTTCCTTTCTTTTTGCTGGTCTTGATAATATTGTACCTATCATCTGGTGAAAGAATGTTTTGAATTCTTTTCGCAAGTGACTCGATTATTGCAACGATTTACATTAGAGTCCGGAGTTAATCAGAATGGCTTCTGAAATAAATTATTTATTATTCGGCGATCAAAAAACATTTTGTCGTTTAATGGTGTTAATCTGTATTATTTGACACATAAATTTAAAATATTTCAAAAGGCGGAGTTAATCGATTTGGCCTGTGAACGGCTCAAACGTTCACTCATCATTTTGAATAAAAAACATCGAAACCGAGGGACAGATTCAGTTCGTGAAATGCGAATGGAAATGTTAAAAATATCCATTTTAAACGAACGATTTACTTTTGTTTGACGCGAAGTATCGCAGAACTATTTAAGGATGTTTTGAAGGTATATAAAAACGCAACAAAATTTTGGAAAATTTGACAAGATATAATCCTTACTAAATGAACGCAATTACCAAAGTTTGGGTTCGATTCACTGCACCGTTTAAGCATTATAGCAACTTAAAGTTTGCACATTTTAACACGTCTTCTTATGGAGAATTCATAAAATTCCACTTGAAACCCTGTTTAAACCATGAAAAAACGCAACTGGAAACTCCAGTTTTGTTTTATATGTAGTAAAAATGATGTAATTAATTATGTTCAAAATTTATTAGGATTCACTAAACAGTTGCAGAGCAAAAAAATTATAAACTGTTAGAAAACGTCAAATTTATCGTGTTTGTCTCTCACTAGCATGGAAACGCGACAAGTGTAGACCACTGAATATAGCTACAGAGGGTAAAGTATTCGCAAAAGTTTAATGCAAAATATACTAATGGAAATGGGTATTTATAATTCAGAAATAACGCACAAGAATTCAAACTGTCTGTTCTCTATTAAACCGAAGAAGAACTAGTCAGAAGACGTCTGTATCGTTAGCAAGCCGAAACTGAAGTGAAGCTACAGAGAAAGTTTTAGGGGAAAGAAAAACCCCTGTTGGGTCCACTCGGAAAAACAGATGTGGGACGACCCTTAATTTATTACTCAGGGCCTCTTTGAATTTGAAGGTTGCAGGCCTTCCACTTCTGATCTGAGTCAATGACAAAGACCCGAGGACCGATAAATATTCCGGGACACTCTTAGTATCCTTCAACACTCGACATAATTTTGCAGATGTTCCAACATATACTCATGAATGCCTTTCATTGTCATGTATTGATGGATTTCAAATTTCTTGTACTTTTGTCTCCCATTGTACCTCCAGAACATCCTTAACGAATAGACACATCGTGACTTCAGGTTGCGAGGAGGATCGAGTATACGATGACGCTGCGGTTTCTTCTTCGGGAAGATTGGAATCGCGACAAGTTGCAGGCATAATGCTGCACTTAAGTGCACGGGTCGAGTATAATTCTGTCATGATGTAAATTAGCGCCGACATCATTGTAAAGCGTCATGTAACAACATACGTGGATTATTTACGGTGTAACGCGAGCCGATCGATGAAACGTGCGTGTTCTCCTCCGACTCGGTAAATCCGCTGTTAATAAAACCGAAACGTGCAACAACCGTTCTAACGTTTATTTGTTGAATTCTGCTAAAAAAAGATATAACAATGAAAAATTTGGAACAAAATTTTAGTGAAACATTTATCGGAGAAGCGAACACATTTCTCTTGATGCGGGCTCATGCTTTTCAGGGATTAATTAATGGAAACGGGACAGAAATTTCATACATCGATAATAATTTCCCTATGCAAAGAGACAGAAGTGTAATATTACATTTGCGTTGAACTCTGTTGGAATATTTAGTCCGTTGCCCCCTATTTTCGAATATTTATTATAAATTCCTATAGACTCGCAATTTATTCACAACGAATCAACGGATTCATTTATATTTATGGAACAATCTAGACAGCGTATGAATATTTCAGGGAAAATTTAATTGCGAGGGACTACGACGTTGCAAATATTCAACGTCACAAATTAATATTGTAAAATGTATAACATTGGAGAATTACAGATCAGCGAGATTCACTTTTCGAAATTAACACGATTGATAAAAAATCGTGTAGAAATTCTACACTTTCTCTTTCTAATCTAAAACATCTCAAACATTTTTATTCGATGCCTCGGTCGGCCCCCATTTCGCGCGTACAGTACATACATATATCGGCAGCTTTTCTAATGGCAGCGTATTCGTTATTCATCGAAAGTATCGGCCGATACCTGTTAACGAGCGGGCTAATAATGTTTTGAACGCCTCGATGCAACTCTCTCCCTCTGTGTGGAATAAATAACGAGTTTCCCGCGCGACGTTTCCCAGTAAGTAATGTTCCCGTAGTTATAAACGAAATGAGAGGCCAGCGCGTTATTTCATACACACCGTGGCCGTGGATTCGACGCTAAACCAATTATTATGATATTATCAGAAATACCGATACTTAAAACGCTCTCTCTTCAAGCAAACAACCTCCACCTCAACCATCATAATTAGACAGCGGACTATATGCATTTGTGACAAAAATTGGCACGTACAATTTAAAGCAGGGACCATAACTGTTATATAACGAAAAAGCAAAAAAGGCATAAAATAACAAGTATTTCATCGACTAAAATCGTATTGGTTGCAAACAGGCATTATTAGCAACCGGAAATGTTTTCTCTTGTTGGTAAATGTTATCGTCGAGAGAAATTCATTTCGATCACTCGTAACAGTTATCAATGAGAGTTTATTTTGATCGCTCGTAACAGTTATCGATGGGAGAAGTTTATTTCGGGCGCTCACAACAGTTATCGATGAGAGACATTTTTTTGCTGCGGATTTTATGCATTTATGCCAAGAATGGACACGCACAATTTAAAGCAGTGAACGAATTAAGAAGATTTAAGGACATCGGTGTATTAATTTCAGCTTGATAAGACGAATGCCTTGCAATCAATGCAAACATTTTTTATTTTCCATAAAGATCCGCAATCTATTTAGAACAGATGTTCGAATTTTATCGTGACTTGATAGGAATTCGTTTCATTCTCCATTTAGAATTTAGACCATGATGTGTGCCTCAAGCCAAACGAAGTTTAAAGGGACATTCGTCGCTAGGCCCGTACCAAGTGATCATGTCCCTGCCCATTCGAATCATAAATTTGAAGTTGCACAATGTCAAAGAATACTAATGCTACATTATAAAACACTAACGACAAGTATACAGTGGCTCACGAAAGTATTCGAACGCCCTTTAAAACAGAATAACTTTTTTTTCAATTGTAACAAACGACCTGATTTTTTACAACCAGTTAGAAGCACTGGTTTGTGAAATGATATGCGAAAAAGATTTTTCATGACATGCAAAAATGAAAAAGCAATTTTTCAAACTTTTTTATTAGGGCCCTTAAAGAAAATTTAAAATATATGTTTCGTAGATCTACGTTACTTATACACATGCTGAAAATTTCGTCAAAAGCGATTAACATACACACGAGCTACAAACGATTAAAAATGTTGAAAATCGCAGTTTCACACGATTTTTGATCAGTTTCTGCTTAAAATCCACAAACTCGTACATCTCTCGATGCGTGACGTTTTTTCAGCATGTGTTTAACTAACATAGATCTACAAAACAAATATATTTTAAATTTTCGTTAAGGACCCTAATAAAAAAGTTTGGAAAATGCCTTTTTTATTTTTGCATGTAACTTTGTAAATTATAATTTCTTGGAAAATCTTTTTTGCATATCATTTCACAAACCAGTGCTTGTAATTGATTATAAAAAAATCAGGTCGTTTGTTACAATTATAAAAAAGTTATTCTGTTTTGAAGGGCGTTCGAATACTTTCGTGAGCCAGTGTAGGTACTTACAAATTTTTCAGAATCTTCTGTTCCTCCGTCGGATCAACAGGACACCGCCATTTGCGCGATTACGTTGTATTAAAGATGAAGCACAAAACACCACACTTCCACACAATCACTGGACACTACACAACACACTTTTCGAAATCGTGACAGCGAACGGGAAGAAGATATTTCGACCACGGTCAAAATAATACTGAGGTTGCCACCTTGGTTTTTCCTGAATGGTTAAGGGTGGGAAATGTTGCGTTTGTTAATTGGACAGGGGTGTGGCGGAAGGATCTCAACGTTGAAAAGTGGGGAAACTGTCAAAGAAATTCCTTTTGGCATTGTTTACGGTTATCAATGACGTCATTTATAAAGGTAATACCCGCTCGTCGCTTGATGGGTCCGTTGGACGTGTTGTCGATCTGTCGGGGGTGAAGATTCGCATGCGTTTTTTGCTTGCTATAACGGGCTTTACAGGTGACAACCGCAGAACTATTTCGATCGAGGTCGGAGTAACTTCTTCCCGCTCGCTGTCACGATATCGGAAAGTGTGTTGTGTAGTGTCCAGTGATTGTGTGGAAGTGTGATGTTTTGTGCTTCATCTTTAATAAGACGTAATCGCGCAAATGGCGGTGTCCTGTTGACCCGACGGAGGAACAGAAGATTCTGAAAAATTTGTAAGTACCTACACTGGCTCACGAAAATATTCGAACGCCCTTTAAAACAGAATAACTTATTTATAATTGTAACAAACGACCTGATCTTTTATAATCAATTACAAGCACTGGTTTATGAAATGATATGCAAAAAAGATTTTCCAAAAAATTATAATTTACAAAGTTAAGAAATAAGAAAAGAAATTCGATCATCGATAATTGCTTTGAGCAATCGAAACAGTTTCTCTTCATCCATAACAGTTATCGAGGAGGATCTAATTTTTCGAACACTAATAATAACTGTTATTTCTAACCAAAAAGTATAAAAATCGATATTTTTTGATCATTCGGTTTTTCAAATTTTTTTTCTTTATATTTTGTGTACATTATCTTAAATTTCAATAAGAATCAACTATTTATTGATGATTTTTATCGTAGAAAATTTTAAAATAACTTCTTTTTGGTCTCTGATTTCAAGTAGTGTAGAGTGTTAAAAATATTTAAGGACCGCGACGTATTTGTTTCAGCTTAATAGGACAATTAAAAGAAGAATACAATTTTTATTCGGCTCCTGTGTCCTGCAATCAAACCGAACATTTTTTATTTTGCATAAAGATCCGCTGTCTAATCATAATTTACGATATAATCACGACAGCACAAATTATAAGAAAAATGTTCGTCCCCCCAATAATAGCGGAATTCCATGAAATGTTGGGCAACAATATACGAAATACAACGGAATCATTCATTTTATTTTTCATTCGGGTTTCCATTGTTTCACGTAACATTTTACAATGACGTTATTGCGTACCTGTTACACACGTTTACCGCAACACAATAGAATCGACCTGGTCGAAAAATATATTTTAATTGTTCTGTTATGAAAATTCTTACGGGAATTTAATATTTCGCTCCCGGGGGGGTTTCGCTCCGATCCGCGAAATGTTTATCGATCAACGCCGGATAAACGCGCCCGGGAAAAAAACCAGAAACGATTGTTCCCATTAAATATTCCAAGTGTATTTCGAAAAATTTAGTACACGGCCATCGCTGCCGCTTCCGCGCCGGTCTGTTCGCGTCAGTTTTAGAGATACGGATGTGTGCTCGGTGTAAAATTATTTCCATGTGCAAACAAGATAATGGCCACAATTAATTTTGTTTCGCCGAGTACGCGGCGCGCAACAGCTTCCCATGAGAATCGCATGAAAATATATTGCGTTGTAGTATCGCGGCCGAAAATAATAATGAACAGTGGCGTTCTACGATGTAACGCGAGCCCTGCACTTGTTAATTTGATATTACGTAGACTCGTAATTCCCGGTGATTAGCGCCGTTGAACCTAACCGTGCGTAGACCGACTCGAGTGCAAGTAGTATAGGTCAACGGTCAATCGGACTACAGTTACTCGTTTTAATATTCGGACACTGTGGTTTCTGCGAAATTAATTGCTTTACACAGTGAGGAGCAAAAGTGAACCCTCAAATGATATTTTTACAAAAATGTACTTTTACTTCAAAAAGGTCTGCGCATAGAATAAAAAAACATATAAAAAGAAACTTTTTAAGAACCGCGCTTATATTAAAATACACTAAAAAGGAGAAAATCATTTTTTTTTAGACATTATATAGTGACTATAAATAAAAGCGTGGGCGCTAAATTATATTGACGTAATCTTCACTTGTATTACTTCTTCTTTTTAAAATTATTTAGTCCCCCCTCAGGGTTTCAAATACATTTGCCACACTCCCTCTCTTCCACTCTCACCACTATCGCCTAGTTTCAGCGTGATCTACAGTTTATAAGGGTGGATTCCGAACCACCTCTATATTGACGTAATCTTCGTGGACAAACAAATTTTTGTTTTTTATGTAATTCTTTTTAGAGATACGAAGGTCACCTAAATATTATCCAAACAAATTTCTTCCTCCTTTGGATAATATCTCGTTAACTATTAGGTTTAGAACATTATACTCGGAATTTGATACTCTATCGATCTATGGTATAAAAAATAGGACATTCCATTTACAAAAATGATGGTGACCTTCATATCTCTAAAGAAAATTACAAACATTTTTTTTGGAATCGTATGAACCCCATTTTACCATTCACTTTGTCCTGCACACATTTGACGTATCTTTAAAAACAACAAAGATATTTGAGGTGGGGCAAAACGTAGTTAGGTGACACCCTGTATAGCTTTAATTTCGCAAAAACCATAGTGTCCGAATATTAAAACGAGTAACTGTATGCCGGGTCTTCGCTTATCAACGGATACGTATGAATCTGTATACTGAGAAAAAAAAGTAGTTACTTCAATAACACGCGTGTTATTGTAATTTTTTACTTCGATGAATATCAATGTATTCTTTTCAATAGTATGAAATTTAGAAGCAAATCGTGATGTATTTGAATTGTCTATCATGAAATGATTGAAAATATTATTTCATTCAATACCGTATATTATTATTCGTAATATTTCTTTTTTTCCTTCAATCAGATATGTTGTTAAAAAAATTTGAGAAATGTATTGATTTATACTGGAATTGGTTTGAGGCCATATCTTATTTTTTTTTTTAAACATTGATGGTCAAGCTATTGGCTTATATGATTGGCGGAAGTGAGTTTTGCTATTGAAATTCAATAGTATTAAATATTAAAATAAGTTCATATGATATTGGCACTATTCAATAGTACATCTTATTGAATCAACATATATTTTTTTTTTGTTTCGACAGGATTTTTTTCGCAGTGTAGAAATAATGTCTGAAAGTAATTTTAATGGCTATAATTGGCATTCGATTATTTTTGTCGAGCACGCGGAGCCATTCAATCATAGTGATCGTCAGGCGACCGGACTCAAGCGGAGAGAGCCACCTTTCGTCCTTTATCTTAACGAGGGAATCGTCCAAGTTAAAAACTGGGTGAAGTTTAAAGAGCAAAAAGAACGCGTCAGAAGATTATCCCCCCGGCGAAAAACGTTCGATCCATTATCGGCGAATCCATTGGAGAATTTCCCCGACGAGGTCTTCCTACTGGGCCACTTTTAATTAACGTCAGCCCGTTCTCCACTCGATTCGACACTTATTTTTCAAGATACACCGGCCATTTTAGCCGGCTGTTTTTCCTCCGGACAGCTCCGATTCCCTGCTCCAATCGTCGTAGATTGAATTTTACCGAACGTCGTCTAATTACGATCTCTGCTTTAATTGTTTCAACGGCCACCGGAAGTTCATCGCGATTTTGCTCTCTGCAAAGTCTTCGAAACTAATTTTTATTTCCACTCCCCGAGACGTTCCTCGAGAAATTTTCAATTGATCCAATAAATCTATAAAAATAAAGGTCTGCATTATAGTTCGGCGACGCTGCCGGTTTCGTACGGGTTTTGCGAGCGCGCGGCGCGTTTAATAAAAAGAAGCCGGGAAAATTGATCGAAAACTTGTTAATAGAGGGGCATTCGAAAAGGGAATTATTTCGCACTCGTGCGCCGGTCCTATTAACTCGGAATCAGGTCAGAGAAAACTGGGTTAGAAGTACTATTTCGCGAGCATAGACGAGAAATGGTCCGAACAATGGGATGAGGCGTTTTGAAATCAATAATTGGCTGACGGCGCGGTGGAGCCCCGTAACGACGCCATTTCCCAGGCAGCGACCGGTTCGCAACCGAATTCCTTTCCTCTGTTTCGCCTTTTCTTTTTTTCTCTCTCTCTCTCTCCCTCTCTCTCTCTCTTTTTGTTTGCTTTTGTTGCGCGTGTTTTAATTCGAGAATTTTCACGAATTGATTACCCGGCCGACCAACTGGAGGGAATAACGATGAGACTGTTTTGCATTTGAGGTCATGTTGACGTTCCGAAAAGTTGATTTACGTCTCCCCGCAGTTCCGTTATTCTTCCCATTGATCAAACAGTGACGCTATCTTTTTAGTGAAACAAAAACAATGCCCGCCCCGCCGCTCCTTTTCGTTACAAAAATTGAATTCTTGCCCCCACCCCTCGCCACTCCGCTCCGAACACCGATATTCTATTTCGAAATCGGTTTAAAAAAGCTGCGGGATAACGAAGTCCGATGAGAAACGTGAAATACGTGTTTGTTTAATCGAAAGTGATAAGACTACAATCATTTATATAATTAAATATATTTTAGATAATGTATCCATTTTATTGTGAATATATTCACGATCGACAGGGACGTCAGAATCTCAATTTTGCTATGAAAAAATCGTTCGCGAGCCATTCTCCCGTGTTCTACTACCTTTACCGCGGGAAACCCGATTTCCCGATAAATTGTTATCCCCTCTAATTTTATTCGAAGCTTAATTAATTTCCAAGCGATCCCCCCTTTTTCCCCTCTAGAAGATGCTTCCTCCGGTCCGTAATCGATAGCTTAATCGTCGATAATAGATCTCGTCATCAAGCAGCCATGAAAAAGATCGAACCGTTTGTCCCGACCACGATGGACCACTTTGGTCGATCAATGCACTATTGTGCGGCTGTTTTATATCTCGATTGTCTTGTTCGGTGATCGATCACTCCGTTCTCCAGAAACATTTTCGCCGAAACATACTTTTAATTCGAACATTTTATTAGACCGTAGAACGAATATCAAAATTTGTCTGTTACGGAAAATTAGTATTCCGCGCACAATGGATATCCGGTCTTCCGCCGCGATGATCTTACGTCTTTTACAAGGAATAATTAATCACGCGCATTCAGCGCCGGTTCCCGTTGAACGAGCCGAAGAAAGTGCTCGTCGATAATTTCCCGTGAAGAATTCCCGTTCATTTCGCGCGGACACGAATCGTGAAAATCTCCGCGGACGTTATTAGTTTATCCGGCGTGAAAAAAATGTTCGTCGGGGGCGGGTTCGTTGATGTGTCCCAACATTTCTTCGTTAAACCCGACGACAGTCTCCCGGGTCGGGTTCCCTCCGGTGTGGGGGGAACTGCAAAAATTAGGATCAACAGAGGCCACGGTTGGGATCTCTTTTATCATTGTCGGTGTTACCGAAGAAAGATAACCTTCCAAGAGTGCACCGACTTCGAAAAAAGAGGATCGCGGATAACGAGCCGAGCCACGCGGTATTTTCATTTCTTCCTGGGGGGTTTAGAATTTATTTATCTATCGCGAAACACCCACCCGGTATACAGGGTGCTCGACTACAGGTGGTAGAAAATTTAACCCTTAACACTCGAGTGGTGACTCTGAGGCGTCACTAAAAATTGCTGTATCATTATTGAAAATATTGTTTACATTATTTGTTTACATAATTCAATTATGTTTTAATTAGGAGAATATTGTTTAGTAATTTTGTTCATTCATTGGACCGTCATTGTTCAATTATTAGAATGTAGTGTTCATTGACTGGTATTTTTTATATTTTTTATTTAACGTTTTATAAAGAAAAATAATAATAATTTCATTTTATTTGTGTTCATTTATTTTTGACAAATGAAGTATAGGGAGCCATTTGGCATATATGAGATTCCTTTAATTCACTTCTTTCTTTTTTTTTAATAAAATATCTTCCTGAACAATTTCTTAAATGTTCATTCACTGGTGCAGTTACCCTTACCATATCCACCAAAACCAAAAAATTATAGAGGATGGAAATACAGTAGCGGACAAAAGTTTAAGACTATACTGTACATATAGTACTATACGATTTGAACTTTTTTGTGAAGCTTAGAGCAATTAGTTTACTGAAGGATGTGAGAAGAAATTTGTTCAAAAATTGCAATTGATCGGAATTGTTGAGAAAATACCAAAAGTTGAATTTTTAACTTTTTTATGTGGGCCTATATTGAAAATTAAAAAAATACGTTTCGTGGATCTGTGTCGATTAAACATATTCTGAAAATTTCGTCAAAATCTGTCGACGTTGCAATGAGCTACAAACGTTTGAAGATGGTAGAAATTGCAGATTTTCACGATTTATTGCCGAAAATAGTGAAAATCTGCAATTTTTACCATCTTCAAACGTTTCTAGGATTACATACCAAATACATCATAATTTATAGGAGAAAGGCACGAATTTTGAGTCCGGTGTACGTAATATTCTTCATTTTCATGGAGAACCAGCCCTTAAATGTTCTCCCACCTGTAGTCGAACACCCTGTATAGCAATATGGGAACAACAGGCCGAAGGTGTTCGTGTCTAAGCAGACAGCAGAAGTGTCTGCAGCGGTGCAAGTTAATACGCAAGAAATCCCCATAAAAACCGAGCCCCCCATAACTAATTACAAGTCCAACCCTTCGAAACTCATCGCCCAACGAAATTACTGCAACCACAACCCGTTCACGAGCGTCTGCGAGCACCGGTTTCCTACAACCCCCTCGAAGGCGTTTCCTCTGGTTGCCGAGCACGTTACACTTCGTCCCGGCAGCATGTTTCTTGACAGAACGTTAATAAAGTTTTCCAACTCGCATAAATCAACGACGTTCTTTAACTCTTGGGAGGGGAGGGGGGAGTACTGCCAGCGTACGTTGTCCGTGGAGGACCGCCCATAAAAGCAACAAACTTTAATGCGTTTCAATAAATTCCCTGCTACACACCTTTTTCCCGGCGCCACACCCCCACCCCCACCCCACCCGTGTTCCCTTCGATTTCACACGAGTTTTCCGGTCGTTTTCTTCGGTTTCTCCTCCCCGTATTTTCGAGGCACGGCGGAACTTTCGGAGGAACCGTGGCTACTCCTCGCGGCTACGGAAAGTTCGACTGTAACCGTGGACTCGGAATACGAATGGGCTCTAGGAGCTTTGACGGGGACCTACCCGGTGCCTCTCTGTAATCCCGTTACCGATTTTACCCAAGGATCTCGGCTGCAACACTGTCGAATCGTTGATCAGTGTTCACGGAACTGTTCTAATTCGAAAACCGAATTCCGGCCTGAAATATTTCGATTTTATATGATTTCCTTAATTCGATCGATATACAGGGTGACAGGAAATAACGGAGTTAAACATTTCTTATTATGATAACAACCATAACATAGACCTCTACAGTGGTCGAAATTTCTATAAAGTCATCTTCTTTTTCATAGATATTTTAAAAATATCACCATTTTTGTTGATTTATCGTATCTGGTCTTGTGCCTTGTAGACACTCGGATAGAGGGACTGCGTACTCTAGACCGCTATGTTTACTATTTACGTTTTTTTTAAATTTTTTCTGTGTGGTGCAGAACACAAGTGCGAAGTTTCTATAAAGTCACTTAGTGTTTCTCTGTATTCTGAGGAGAGAACTACGGAAAACTGCAAATATTCTAAAAGTATTAGTTTTAGAACTCACAGAAATCCTGTTTGTTATAATTTGATTCACGTGTATTAGAATGCCGAGAGGAAAAGTACTAACAAGTGAAGAAAACGCATCAATCGATGCTTATAAAGATATGGGCTGCTCTAATCGCGCAATTGCTAAGAAAACTAATCGGTCATATACTGTGATTAATAATTATATCAATTTACGTGAAAATTACGGAAAAAATCATCTTAAAGATAGTAATAAAAAATAGTCAAAGAGACAACATTCAATATTAATAAGGTCTGCAGCTAAGGAAAGGAAAAATGCAGCACAATTTCGAGCTGAATTGGAGCTCCCAGTAACAAGAAGACGTGTGCAACAACTTTTAAATTCTTCTGGACAAAAATACAACGTAAACCAGGCCTTAAAGAAGTACATAAACCGGCCCGTATTGATTTCGCACGGGCACAAAACACGGTGACTTTATAGAAATTTCGACCACTGTAGTATTCATATATTTAACAAGTTTCGAAGTGGCCACCCTTAGAGCCGATTCATAGGCTCAAGCGTGTTTTGAAAACATCTCTGTAGTCCAGGAGTGGGACCGAATGACGCCAGAAGAGCTGCGGCCCATTGCCGAAAATTTCAAGACACGTTTAAGCCTCTGTATCGGCGCAAAGGGTGGCCATTTCGAAACTTCTTAAATATATGAATACTAAAGGTCCATGTTATGGTTGTTATTATTTGGTTTTTCAAAATTCGTCAATTTGACAGAATTATAATAAGAAATGATTAACTACGTTATTTCTTGTCACCCTGTAAAACTTGATTTAGTACTTTCGATAGATTATTAAAATATTAAATAAGTTCTAAGTGCAAAGAGTTAATCGCACGGGGTCTTGTGACCGACACGACTTCACAATTAAAAAGAAAATTTGCAGATTCGCATGCAGCTCTAAAAAACTGCACGTTTTCTCGAAGTTCCCGGGAGAAGCTAAAATTTGTAGGGTAACGTAATTTCAGATTAAAAGAGAAATAACACGACGGGAGAACTTTTTCGGTCTTCCTGCTCGCTCCTGCTTGCTCCTGGTTGTTTCTTGTTGCTGCTCGTTGCTCCTCGTTGCATGCACTTTCGCAAACGATGAGACAAGACGCCGTGCACCGCGGTACCAGATCCGAGCCCGTAATCCTGAAAAACTGTGCAACTTTTTCAACGCGTGGCGTCCAGAACGTGCGGGAATCTTGCGGGGATAAATCCGTCGAAATTCGACACGAGGCTTCGCAACTTCCCCCTCCGGATTTCTGTCTACCAAATTCGCCGGGGACGCCTGCTCTTTTTCTGCCTGGACGATCTGTGAAATATTACGCCGCAGACATTTTTGTCACGAATGCGACTTCACAACTTCCATTCCAGTTGCATTAGTTTTATCTGCATAAAATTTAAAAAAAAAAATATAGAGATACTGTAGAGTACCTTTTGCTCTGTGCATTCGAAAAATTTGGCATGACTGTGCGATGCGAAACGCCCCGAAAATAAATAATTGATGGTTCAGCGTTAATCTCCGGTTGAACGAGCGACTCGCGGGGCCCCCCGTTTTTCCAATTCACGATACCTTAAAATTTAATGTCCGTCGTTATGCAATTGAGCCGGTAATACTGTAATCGCATCCGACAGGCGTCAAGCTGCATCGTCGAATTTGCGGTTCCAATTGCACACCGGAAAGGGGAGAGCCAATGGCGGTCGGGAGAGGAAACCGCGTGCAAATTATGAGACGAGCCGGCCGCAAACACGACCTCGAAAAATCCGACCGAAAATCTTAGCGTCGCGATATTAACGTCGGCATCCAACCATAGCGTCGCGCAATTATTATTATTTCCGCCGAAGCCACGCCAACCGGGCCATCCGCCGCACAGTGGTTCGGATCGAGAAATTCAGTGACATTTTGTCGAAAATGAACTTCCTCATATTGACATGTACAAAGTTTGTATTGCTTCCTAAATATCCATCTACCTCGAAAATAAAGAAATGAATAAAATATAATCAAAATTGTAATTGTGACGAACACTTCAAGTTGGACATTTATAAAATAGGTTGTTTCGCAGAAGAAAGATGCTTATCTTTATCTGGATGCCCTGACTCACCCGTTTAATATTTTTTCTCTGTTCTTCTTTTAAAATGAAGAGAATTCCTTCACGATAAGAATTTACACTCTCAATTAACAATTAATTTAAATAATGTATTAAAAAAGTAATGCACAGTGAAGGCAAGGAAATTGTCAAAATTCCTCATCTTTGATACGGAATATCTTTTGAGTTCCAAGTAGCACCGCATGATTACAAATTGTACTATATTCGGTATACTTTCCCCTATATAGTTATGCACGATTTACTACCAACATCGTCCATCCACGCAAGTTATTAATGATTAAAGTGCATCCATCGCTGCGTCGAGCGCGAGCGCCAAGATCGTGCGAGACGCGAAGAATCTCTTCGCACGCGCGCGAGCGGACTGTTTCCATTGTAGCCTACAAGCAATTGTTTGTTTATTTTCTTTTTTATTGCCGCTAGATCAAGAAGCTGCAGAATTGATACTTACATAGATTTAAGTCAATCAGCCAATAAAGTAAGTAAAATGTTATTAAAAATAATTAAACATATTAAATTATTTATCATTAAAAAATGATTATTTTTTCATATTTTGTCAGTGAAAATTTCATCGCCATAACTTCTACGATTCAAAAGCTGACCAAGTGTCACTGAATTTCTCGATACGGACCATTAAAACATTTTAATTATAAATTATTAGAAAAAATAGTTTGTAAACTTATAATATATGTAAACAATTTTGTTTTAAGAAAAAAGTATCTATGAAAATTAATTAATAAATATTGTTTAACAAATGAAAAAAAATATTTAATTATCTATAGTTAAAAATGACTATTTTTTAAATATTTTTAGTGGAAATTTCATTGCAATATCTCTAATGGTTCAAAAGTTATAACAAAATGTCACTGAATTTCTCGATCCGGACCATTAAAACATTTTAATTATAAATTATTAGAAAAAATAGTTTGTAAACTTATAATATATGTAAACAATTTTGTTTTAAGAAAAAAGTATCAATGAAAATTGATTAATAAATATTGTTTAACAATTGAAAAAAATATTTAATTATCTATAGTTAAAAATGACTATTTTTTAAATATTTTTAGTGGAAATTTCATTGCAATATCTCTAATGGTTCAAAAGTTATAACAAAATGTCACTGAATTTCTCGCATTCGACTGGGTGGGCGTAAAAGTTGTCGCGACCAATTCGTAGTATTTACTATACTGATTCTCTTATTTAGTGACATAAATCACTGTAGTCATAGATGATATTATTTATTTATATATTTATTTATTGATGCCGTAAAACCATGTTTGGTTTATATAGCACACATTAGTAACTAACTGCGATTTTCCAGCATCTCGATACTTTTCTTTATATTTCCGAAGCAGATGTTCGTATTGTTCATTTTCTTTATCCTGCTGCTATACTCTTTACTCTTGATATTCCGCGAAGCAGGTAAGCTCTGATACACCTCGATACATTCTAAAATGAATTTTCCTGCTTCCTCTTTCTCCTTCGTAGCCATACTTGAAAATTCAATGTTCACTTTGCGACTGTGAAGATAGAACTGAGCCAATATTGCGCAATATTACCCACAGACGAAGCAATATTTACGAGATTGTATTACAATAAAAATCGAACTCTTTTTGATTGACTCCATATATTGCGCGCGATCTTTCAATTTGATTTAATTCATATTCAAGACGATCAATATTATTATAGAATATGAATTATTGTGCAATAATTGACGATAATATTGATCGTCGTCTAGGAGCCGCTTTAAAACTCGTGTCGAAATCGAAATTGGTCCCCAAAAATTGGACAAAGCTGCTTAATACAGTGACTCCCACTAATATTCGGACACTCTTAAAAACACCGTAACTTTTCAAATATTGGACTATCCGATTTGAACTTTTTTGGAAAGCTAGAGCAACTAGTTTACTACAGGATGTGAACAGAAATTTTTTTCAAAAATTGCATTTGCCCGGAATTGTCGAGGAAATACTAAATGTTGCATTTTACAACTTTTTTATGCGGGCCTATACTGAAATTTTGAAAAATATGTTTTGTAGATCTGTGTGGGTTCTATGCATTCTGAAAGTTTCATCGAAATCGGTTGATGGGGGGGGGATGACAGTCATTGAAAGATATAAGAATTCTTAGATTTACTGCTGTCATAGGTCGAAAATCGTGAAAATCTGCAATTTTTACCATCTTTAAACGCATGTAGCTCATTGCAACGTCGACCGATTTTGACGAAATTTTCAGGATATGTTAAATTGAAACAGATCTACAAACCGTATTTTTTTAAATTTTCAATATAGGCCCACATAAAAAAGTTGTAAAATGGATCTTTTAGTATTTTCTCTAGAATTCCGACCAATTGCAATTTTCGAAAAAATTTCTTTCCACATCCTGTAGTGAACTGAGTGCTCTAGCTTCCGAAAAAGTTTGAATCATATTGTCCAATATTAAAAAGATTATCGCGTTTTTTAGAGCGTCCGAATATTAATGGGAGTCACTGAAGTTAGGCTATCGATCATAATTTCAGTTTTTCCTGGTAGAATGTGTCTGTTGTTCAAATGAACAAATACTGTTTGATGGGGAGCTAATTCGAGGCCAATACTTTTAAGAATATCCTTAATAGAGACTCCGAAAAGATTGTATTGCATTTAAGTTCGTGTGTATTCACATATATTAAATGGAAATTATTTGATACTTTTTAGTGCGTTTTTTCGAAGTCGGTTTAATTTTTTTTAAAAGTTTTTTTTCGGGAATATTTTCGGTAAAATTAGCTACGTGTACAAATCGTAGAATAATGGACTAAATACCCCGCGCTGCGGTAAACCTTTCCACGCGTTGTTCCCGCAACACTGTGATCCTGGATGATATGTTAGATTTTTGGTTAATTAAGTATCGCAAAGAACGGAGTGCACGCGAATACAAATTAGCAATGTTCATTAAATTCTTACGTGATAATGAGTTTGGCTACCAAACATTTCTGCAGGCAAATGGTAATTGAATAATATCGGTGTAGCGCGATTGGATAATTATTTTAATGTAATTAGTTAATACTGTGTGGATTATAAAGACACCGCCCCGGCACGCACGGTATGATTAATATTTCGAATTTCATTATTTCATGCACATTTCGAGGATATTAACAATTCCTGCGCGGACAAATTTTGGTTCGTTAATCATTCCTGTATACGGTACGTTTAAATTATATCGGGTTGCTCTGCATTACTGATTAATGGTAATAACATAATTTCCGCTCACGGAAAATACCTTTACGGGCATATTATGCGTGAGATTTTTCGTCATTGTTCTTTCAAAGACAATAACTCATAATTTCTGTGGTTACTATTATTATTAATACACGATTTTAATATCATGTCGCTGTTAGATTGAGTTTCCATTACTAATTATTCTATCCAATGAAAACAGAAGAAGATCGTAAAATACAAGACAGGAATAAATATCATTAACAAATTCAGTGTTGTAAGGGTTGGAGAGCTGCGGAAATAGTGCTCTCATGAGGATGCGTTCGTGCGCGGTTCCCGTCTGATTTTTATACGCCTTAAAGAGCTGCATCGAGACTTTAGTCTCCGGCGAAGCTGAAAAATGGGAAGAGCCAAAGAGAAACAGAGAGCTAAAGAGGGAGATAGAGAGGGAGAAATCGTCTTTCGACGTCTCACCGCGCTATTTCGATTTACTGCGGGGACGCTTCGAAAGCTGGATTCGATATTGCAGACGCGGAATCGGCACGTAGCGTCCTATAAGGTCCTCGACGGAGACGCCACCGCTCAGCAAACATAATATTTAACTTAAAGACGTTTCCCGCAGCCGACTCTGTACACAGAGCGTCCTCGACTATCGGGTTAAATGCGGATCGGTCCACGTAAAACTGTAAGCCTCGGTGAATAGGTGGCAGTCACGGAGAAATTAGTCGAAGGGATCGAGTCGCGATTACGTCAACTTCCCTATACCGGGTGTCTCACTGATCTTCCGCTACTTGGCGCACAAACTGAATCGTAAAACCAGAGAAATCTGTTGTCAGTCTTTTAAAATCCTCAAAGTCTATACAGTGGTCGAAATTTCTATAAAGTCATCTTGTTTTTCATAGATATTTTAAAAATATCACCATTTTTGTTGATTTATCGTATCTGGTCTTGTGCCTTGTAGACACTCGGATAGAGGGACTGCGTACTCTACACCGCTATGTTTGCTATTTACGTTTTTCTTAATTTTTTTCTGTGTGGTGCAGAACACAAGTGCGAAGTTTCTATAAAGTCACTTAGTGTTCCTCTGTATTCTGAGCAGAGGACTACGGAAAACTGCGGATATTCTAAAAGTATTAGTTTTAGAACTCGCAGAAATCCTGTTTGTTATAATTTGATTCACGTGTATGAGAATGCCGAGAGGAAAAGTACTAACAAGTGAAGAAAACGCATCAATCGATGCTTATAATGATATGGCCTGCTCTAATCACGCAATTGCTAAGAAAACTAATCGGTCATATACTGTGATTAATAATTATATCAATTTACGTGAAAACTACAGAAAACATCTCAAAGCTAGTAATAAAAAATAGTCAAAGAGACAACATTGAATATTAATGAGGTCTGCAGCTAAGGAAAGGAAAAATGCAGCACAATTTCGAGCTGAATTGGAGCTTCCAGTAACAACAAGACGTGTGCAACAACTTTTGAATTCTCCTGGACAAAAATATAACGTAAACCAGGCCTTAAAGAAGTACATAAACCGGCCGGCATTGATTTCGCACGGGCACAAAACACAGTGACTTTATACAAATTTCGGCCACTGTAGTCCTGACTTAGATGTTGATGCGACCTGTATAAGTAAATGCATTAAAAAGAAAAAGGCAAAAGAACCGTGTCAAGAGCGAGGATGAACATTGTTTGCGGGAACGCCGCGCCGGGTTCCTCGAGATGTGGCAAAAAGACTGGAAGGAAAGAGGGAGGACAGGGTACGCACGAGGAAACCAGCGAAAAAAGAAAATCGCGAGGACGCTGGTTGTTTCGCGAGCGTATTATGGCGGTGTTAATGATGATGAGTGAAGCCGTCTTCGAACTCGAGATTTCCCCGTTTGTTTGCTCAATCCTCGTGGTGCTCGTACCACGACCACGGCCTCCAATGGGCTCTATAAACACGGAGCCCATCATCCCCGACCCCTTTTCTTTCTTGTCGCGAACACATCGGGTTTCCTTGAGAGATCCCACTCTCGTTAAGAGACTCGACTTAATGCCGGGGACCGTTTCTACCTGTGCGAGTTCAAGGGAATTGTTTCGAGTGAGCTCTATTGTTGCGCTCGCCTCGCTGCGCCGACAACGCGCCCTTCTCGTGATCCGACGCCCGCCTGAAATAATACCGCGCGCACGAAAATTAGAGAATTTTTACCCCGCCGATCGATGCGACTCTTCGCGACTCAAAGCAACAATACCCATATCCTCGAAAGGAAGAATGAGAAATGTTATTTCTTCTACGACACCCTATATATTCTACGACGTCCTCGTAGAGCATGAAAAGACGAATCCAACGACCACCATAACCGTACCATTACGATCACCCGATCTCGAGATATTCGCGTCTGAAAAGTAAGATTAGGTTAGGTACCGCACCATTCAGACGCGAATATCTCGAGATCGAATGATCGTAATGGTACGGTTATGGTAGTCGTTGCATTCGTCCTTGCATGCTCTACGAGAATATCGCAGAGAATATATATGTTCAGTAAAAAAAAAAAGTATCGATGATCATGTTTATCTTGTTTAAAAATTGTCAAGTGATTGGGGCCAGATATTGACTATGAAATACTGTCGTGAATTGAGACGGTTTGCTAATTGCTCGGGAACGTAATGTCAATAGAGAGGCACGTTCTGTTGCATATTGATAAGTGAACTTATACAGAGGTCTCGTTTTTCCATCGACCGCAATCCAGGCGGAAATTGATGGATCGATAGAAACGTATAAAAGTTTTGCGGGCGGCGCAGCCCGGGATGCCTCCAACATAAATATTTCTCAATTCCCACAAAAACAAGGAGCGCTGTGGACCGCGGGAGCGAACGATCTGGCAACTGGATGTGGCAGATATTTAGAAAAAAAAAAAAAGAAAAAACGTTCCAATCTCCTGTCCATCGATAAGTAAACGAACGGGCGATGGCCACGTCGAATCTATAGAACGCCGATCTCATCCGATACGTCAACGTTTTCATCGAGTAAAAAGTGTATATTTAAAATACACGTACCGGCCGATTGCAATAAGAGCAGGCAACAAAACGTTTGATGGCTTTTTGTCGTAAGCAGTATTAAAACCTCTTCGAGGTATCGACAGGGGAATCCGAGGTAAACAAAGGTGAAACCGGGGGAAGATGGGAATCACGTAAATTGATGGGTGATTGAAAATGAACAATGAGTGCTAAAAACTACTCGAGCACCTGTCCAGCTTCTCTTCCACGAATCTGCTACTATAAACACTTTCCTCCGTGAAAAATAAAAGCCACAAGCTGGCCGTTGTCTGTAAAAATGAATCCAATCAGCCACGGTGGCGATAAGTAAACGAGCTCGCATGAAGCATGGAATTACCAGGACATGGTCTGAAAACAGTGTTCCGCTTCTCGGAGCGGTGCGGTGGATAAACATCGACGGGCCCCGGAGTCTAGGTGACTGGCGACCGGTGCCGGATGATTGAAGGATCGACGAGGATCTAAAGAGGATCGGCCAGGATCAGAGAGCCGGCTCTCGTCTGCGAAAAAAAAGGACAAAAGAGGTTTCCGCGTACAAGCAAGTGAGTTAGCAAGTTCGAGCAGCCCTGGGCCGGTGTTTGTCTTCCTCCGGGTCCCGAGAGGTGTTTGCATTGGCTCCGCGCCTCTCCGGGACCCTGAAGTGACTGACTGAAATGATTTCGTCGAGGCGTTAGGCGAGCCTCGAGTGCACTTAGGTCAACGAGCCGAGAAGTGTTGCGCTCGATGCATTGACCGGCCCCCCCCACCTCCCCGGAAATGACTTTCAGTTACTTGTTACCGGTTCGACTATCACAATCGATCCTTTATCTCGCGGTTAGGACATTCTCGGAGTCCCCAGAAGAGTGGGATCGATGATTGGGCTCATCCGAAGGGGAATTGATTGGATCAAGTGCGCAGCTTCTGCCCAACTTCGTTACCATAGATTCCGTTTTAAGGGGGAACTATACCCTATTGAAGTAACTAGAAAGGAACTAGAATCTTACTAGATTTTGGATCGAAACATGGGTTTGCGGGAATCGATTTTTTGTCCTTATTTGAGCATATTTTGGGCTGGGTGAGGACTCATTCTGTAGAGGAAGGTTAAATACAGGGTGCCCTTCTCATGATTTAACAAAATTATGTTTATATCTAATAATATGAGTGCCCAAAGTAGAGAAAAAATCTAGAAAAATAACCGCAGATTTCAATGTATTTTTCTGTCTCAAAGAGACTTTTTTGACTGATATGATGAGATGACCACCCTGTGATGAACCTTCCTCTATCAAATGAACCTTTGTGCAGCTCAAAATATACTCGGCATAAGGACAAAAAATCGAGTCGCGTGATTTCATTCACATTAGCATAGATTTCCCCATGAAGACAGAGGTCCTCTAGAATTAAAAACTGTATATAAATACCCTCAGCTATCTCATTATTGAGAAACTAGTAGCAATTGTTTCGGGATCACTTCTTTCTGATGCAGACGAGGTAGATATTCTCATAGGTGGCATTAATATTAGTGCGACCTGGCCTGTATAACGGCATTCGCGACGAGCTGAATAGAACATGGAAATAGCAAGCAACTCCATCTCGTGTTCATTAGGCAGTTGCGTGTTTATCAATGTTACCAAACTTTTTTTTCTGCGCAGAGGTTGATAACATTGATAAATAGTTCCTTTCTAGTTTAAGGGGGAACTATACCCTCGGATTATAACTGGAAAGGAACTATTTATCAATGTTATCAACGTCTGTGCAAAAAAAAATTTTGGTAACATTGATAAACAATTGATAAACACGCAACTGCCTAACGAACACGAGGTGGAGTTGCTTACTATTTCCATATTCTATTCAGCTCGTCGCGAATGCCGTTATACAGGGCAGGTCGCTCTCTTATTAGTGCCACCGATTAGAATATCTACCTCGTCTGTGTCAGTTTTGCTATGATCCCAGTGCAGCAGCGAAATGTTGCACAATCTCGCAGCACTGATCGACAGTCCTCCTCATTAGGCGCCACCTCGTCTAAATGAACTGATCTAAAATTGGCTCTAGACTAGCTCTGCATCAGAGAGGACCTCTGTCTTCATGGGGAAATCTATGCTAATGTGAATGAAATCACGGGAATCGATTTTTTGTCCTTATACGAGCATGTTTTGAGCTGCACAAAGGTTCATTTCATAGAGGAAGGTTCATCACAGGGTGGCCATCTCATCATATCAGTCAAAAAAGTCTCTTTGAGACAGGAAAATACATTGAAATCTGCGGTTATGTTTCTAGACTTTTTCTCTACTTTGGGCACTCATATTATTAGATATAAACATAATCTTGTTACATCATGAGATGGCCACCCTGTAGTTAACCTTCCTCTACAGAATGAGTCCTCACCCAGCCCAAAATATGCTCAAATAAAGACAAAAAATCGATTCCCGCAAACCCATGTTTCCACCAAAAATCTAGTAAGATTCTAGTTCCTTTCTAGTTACTTCAGTAGGGTATAGTTCCCCCTTAAATCCGAGGGTATATAGTTCGCCCAGCATTGCGGAGGTGCTTCTGGAAAATCGATTTTTTCTCAGACCGGTTACACGAGAATCCCCCCAGCACAGCGGAGCCGTATTAGCAGGAGAATAAACAGTGAAACGGTTGAGCAGGATTTTAAGGCGGACCCGTCGACGCAGCTGCTTGATTTCGGGGACAGGTGTTCGTATTTTCCAAGGGAGTATCTCGGCTTTGCATGGATAAACGGATTTGCTGCGTCGACGAGTTCAGCGCGAACGACGCTTGTTGATCGGGCCAAACTCCAGGCTACTCGCGAACGTACGCCGCGACTAAACCGGTTCAACGAAGCGCGGACGAAGTAACGTCTAATTTTTCTAAACGCGTACGATCCACTTGCGACGGTATCGTCAGAGTGCGCATAGCGCGAAGGATTACACGAGCCGAACATAAATTCCGCCAAAGGAACAAACAATTTAGGTGCGCTGCCGTGTGCTGTAACGGGGTGTCAGAAGCCGTCGCAGGCCTTCGCTATACTGCCTTCCCATTTCGGTGGCACAATGGAAACAATTCGTGTGTTCCTTCAACGGCAGCCGCCAGCCTCCCACCTCCGCACGTTTCATACCTTTCAAGCTGCTTTTGTTCGAACCGCGATTTTCAACTCGATTTTCCTTCGGTCGCCAGACTCTTTCGCATTGTACAGTTCTATCATATTCAGGTTCCATTTGCCACGACCCTGGAGTACCGGTCTTTGTCACGGTTGCTCGAGCATTCGCTCAATGTAGCGTCTCAATGCGCCACTGACTCGAAGCGACTTAATTAGTAAGGATTCATAATACTCGTAAACTGGTACGAAATAACATTGATATATGTATGACGTCATTTATCTGTTCCTAGAATTATTGTATACATATACATTCGAGGAACCATTTCTTCGGGTGTCGATATGTGACGTCATGATGCAGAAATGAATACTGTTCCGAGAACCATTGTTTCAAACATTCCAGGGACCATCTCTGCCGGTCCTATTACATTAATCTCTGCGATATCTTACACTGAGAAAGAAAAAGTAGTTACTTCAATAACACGCGTGTTATTGTAATTTTTTTACTTCGATGAATATCAATGTATTCTTTTCAATAGTATGAAATTTAGAAGCAAATCGTGATGTATTTGAATTGTCTATCATGAAATGATTGAAAATAGTATTTGATTCAATATCGTATATTATTATTCGTAATATTTCCTTTTTCCCTTCAATCAGATATGTTGTTAAACAAATTTGAGAAATGTATCGATTTATACTGGAATTGGTTCGAGGCCATATCTTATTTTTTTGAAAACATTGATGGTCAAGCTATTGGCTTAGATGATTGGCGGAAGTGAGTTTTGCTATTGAAATTCAATAGTATTAAATATTAAAATAAATTCATATGACATTGGCACTATTCAATAGTACATCTTATTGAATCAACATATATTTCTTTTGTTTCGACAGGATTTTTTTCTCAGTGTAGGTTTACAAACAGAGATAGAGCGGCGGCCCTTTGAATCCTCATGACGACAGTGACTTACGTTTTTGGTATAAATGTACCGGCAAGCTCCGGACCATCTTCAGTCTAAACCTAACTTCTGAAAAGAGAGCATCTACATAAATATCGTTTAAAAGGATATCTGCCTGTTTACTTTATTATAAAAAATTACCTTGTGTTTCGGCTTCGACTTTATTTGGAAATGCCGGGGCGCCGGAATCGTCCAGATTTGAGCGCGCGGAGACAAGAGAACGAGAAAGATATACAGACGAGGAAACTCGCGAGGGTAGACTGGTTTATTGGAATGTAACAAATCACTTTATTGTTCCTCGATGTAGAGTAAGGCGCGAGAATACGAAATAGAAAACTTGAATGATAGCTGAGCGTGAGGTATCGCGAGGAATGAATCCTCCGACGCAGGAGGATCCTTAAATAGCCATCGCTTCGGCCGATGTGGCGTCACGCGATTGGCGTGGATCGCTAATCGAATCGATTGTTTCGGGATTAAAAGCAAGGTGATTTACGGTCGATGCGAGACGTTACGAACGCGACGTCGCACAGTGGTCTAAAACGCGAAATTTAGTGACATTTTGCCCAAAAACCAACTGTGTCATATAGATATCTGTTGAGTGTTTATTGCTTTCTAAATATCCATCAACCTCGAAAATGAAAATATTAATAAAATTTAATAAAAACCATTACTGTAACAAACAATTAAAGTTGGAAGTTTTGAAGACAGCCTTTCTCATGGAAAAAATTGCTTTTCTTCTTTAAGATGCCCTGACGATCCTATTTAATATTTTCAATTTCTTTTTAAATTAAAGGTTTATCTTTAAGCTGTAAATTACCATTTGTCAATTGAAAATTAGTGTTTGTAATGCATTAAAAATGTTACGCTAAATGTAATGAAGAAAATTTGCAAAATTATCAAGACTTCGCAAGGAATATCTATTGAGTCATAAGAGAGGTCATAGAATTTGACCAAATGGATAGTTTTCAGCATACTTTCCTCCATGTAATCATGCAAGAATCATTTCCTAGCTCGTCCTATATCAAAAGTTATTATTGTTTAAAGTCGTCCGTGCGGCTGTGCGTATTGGTTCTCGCATCCATCGCCGGGACTCCGTGACGACTAAGAAACACTTTAGACTCTAAACACTTCAAATCTTTATGCTATGCTACAATTTTTTGAGCGTTATATTCTTTGTTTTTTCCTGTTTATTTAAATTTTGTTTATTTATGCATTAGTTCAGTATTACCATCGTTTAGTGCAGTGTATATTAATATACAAGGAGAATTAAGTATAATTCTCCGAACGTTGTATACGTTTTAAACAATCATCTTATACGACCGTTTCTCCCTCCAATATTCGGAAAAAAATGCTATCGATGAATTCGTTTGCCCGATCGACATTTTCACGCCTACTCCAAACTTATATTGTTGTCATTTTTAAGAATGGAGGCGTTCCGTACAAATCTGAATTGATTATATTTATTATTGTTTACATTTCACTTTGTGCTCTATGCAGGTACCGAAATGTCATGAAATCTCCAAAAATTCAAGTCATTTAACCCTTTGCACTCGAGTGGCGACTCAGAGACGCCGCCAATAATTCTTACACCATTATTTAAAATATTTGTTGTATTATTAAATTTGTATTCAATTAATTATACTAAACGTATTGAATAGTTTTAAGAAACTGCTCAAAGTATTGTACGAGGTATTATATCTGTTTTATATCGATCAAATTAAGAAAATCATGTAAAATGAAAATATTTCAGGGCGGAAGAAAAATTCGGTTTTCGAGTGCAAAGGGTTAATCTCGAATCTGATGCTTCGTAGAGACGTGAACATTACAAATAAATAAAGTGCCAACATTTTCTGTATTTCTTTGTGTAGTATACGCCGCTGCAGCTCCCATAGTTGTTCGCAATAAAATCTGGAAATAACACGAATCCGTTCCGATCGCCATTCGTCGAAACGTTCGTCAAAATGTTTGTCGAAATGCGCGATTTTGCGGCGCGGTTCGCGGCGCAGTTCGTCGAAATGTTCTAGTCTGTACGAAGCATAACAATTACAGCGGGCTTTACGCACCGCTGAATCGAGGTAAAACCAAATGTCGCGCGGTGTTTATCCGTGTCTCGCATCGACCGGTAAACTCCTTACTTTGAATCCCGAACACCTTGCTTCCCAAAAACCAACAAATGACGAATCGGGGGTCTCGCCCTCCTTAGGCGAGTAAATCGCCAGAGAAACAGCACCGGATCAGACAAATCCTTCAGGAGCAGTGGCATCAGCGATCGAGATCACCCAGTATTGGTTAATCTGCAAAACCAGTTATAATCCGATCTAGATTCCCTAGTCCAGAAGCTGCCCCGAATCCATGTGATTCGATTAGCTAGAAACCGACAGTCTCAATAGTTAGATCGTTGTCTGATCTATTTAATACCCTTCGTGATCCTAGCAGATTACCCGATCCTAAGTTACAATCGGTAAATTATAAATTTTATCCTTGTCTGATCTCTTCTCTTAACAATTTCAAATCCTTAAAGTCTGACGTTTTCACAGATTGGTGCCTGGTCTGGTTTATTGTAGGATAAATATAGACGGTAAAAATCGGCGGGTCTGTTAATAACTGGACCGTTCGGTAATCCGGTGATTGAAACGGCGGCACCGATACCAAAACAGCTCTCCGGGCCGGTATCTCGGGCGCATGGGGTCCAGAGAGCGTGGATCGTTTAATCCGCATTAACGATAACGAAACGAGGTCGTAAGTCACAGGAAAAGTAGACAGTTTACAGGTAATCGAAAGCTATTAGGGGTACGTTTATACGTGTATTATCACTCGTTGCATAGCGTTATAGTCCGCGGAACGTAACACGGTTGAGAACCGGTTCTCGGAATATATTACGGGAGCGCGAGCTTACCGTATTGATTGTAAATCTGATCGGATACCGGCCAGTGTATCCGGTTTATCGGACAAGTTCATCCCCCGGACGACTGCTAACGGTACACGTTCAAGGAACAAATGCCCCACCCCCTGTTCAAATTCACAGGTTCGAGCGCGATTAGCTGGCGGAACCGCTAATGGATCCTGGACGCACCGGTGTCACGGTGATTCAGCGACAATTCGGTTGACAGGTCGCGATGATATATTCGCCAAGTTCACACGAAACAACCGCGACTTAAGATTGACTGGCCGCGGAACTTGGAAGATATTTCGGCGCTGCCGCTTCGCGCGACGGAGACTGATCTTGATCGCAACACAGTGGAGTCTTCGCTTTGAATTTAATCGAGAGGTAAATCATTTCGATCAGAAGTATGGTGGCGAAAGATCTCGCGAAGAAGATTCGCATGATTTGCGGTGGAATAAAAGGTGACGTAAATTGTCCAGAGCAGTCTCTTGCGGCGACGCGTGAAATGCGGCTGTGATTTGCGGTCGGACACGTCTCTTCCGGATCGAAATTGAAAACTGACAAGGAGAACCCCCGCTCTGTCCCTCACGGATTTTGTTCAGACTTTACAGAGTTATAGATCTCGTTCCCCTGATTACGAAAATACCCAATTATAGGGGAAGACACTCAATAGTTTTTGACATATTTGCAATTAAAGTTTCATAACCGTAAAATATCAGTTTGGTTCAGATTTTTAGCAAGCAATGGTGTGGCGTCACAGCAGCGAGCTGAACTGTTACGCCGCAGGTCGGGTTCGAATCCCTTCGTGGTAAATTATTTTTTATTGTTTTTTTTCATGGAAAATGCATTTTCAATGTTAAATAAATTTTAAATAAAATATTTTTATTCGCTAAAGGACTAATTGAAAATGATACTTATACTTATAAACTTTATAGATACAGATACTTATTACTTTATAGAAGAAATACTAGATCTATTACTACATAAAAGATAATAATTATAAAACAATAATAATATTAAAATAATCTGAACCAAACTGACATTTTACGGTTATCAAACTTTACTTGCAAATATCTCGAAAACTATTGAGTGTCTGCCCCTATAATGAGGTATTTTCGTAATCAGGGGAACGAGATCTATAACTTTGTAAAGTCTGAACAAAATTCGTGGGGGACAGAGCGGGGGTTCTCCTTGTGAGAGTAGATATGTAAAAAATTGTATGCCACGAAGGGAAGATTGTACTCGGCTCGATCATCTTGTTAATGTTTTGTTACTTCGTGTTCGATTGAAGGGGAAACGTTCGATGACGCAAGGAGGTGCTTCTACATTAAAAAAAAAGGATTGGAGATTTCATATGCAACGATCCAGTATTCCGCAAAGACCAGCGCAAATCGATGCAGGCCAACCAAGAAAGATCCGGATGCGCCGAGCATGGTGGCACACGGGATGCACCCGCGATGTTTCCCAAGCAGGCCGCTGTTTAGACTGTTTAAGTCACTCAGGCTACGACATATTTATTCATGCGCCGTGTGGGTACCGGTATGTAAATGCGAGTTGCGGAGCGACGACGGTGTTCTGCAGCAGCGGCGCCGAGTGCATCGGATGCACCGAGTGCAGCGAGTGCAGCGCGACCACCTGAGCCGGTCACGCGTCAGACCATTAGCGTTCTTGCGCGACCAAATCAAAAACCAGCAACACCGCAACCCGCCTGCCACACCTGGCCCACCGCATTTACGTTTTCTCATAAACTTCGAGACGCGCGGCCCGTTTCTCAAGATTTTTTCCCCGCGCATCCCCTGGGAATATGCAACTGCTTCGCTACAGGCGCTGGAGGAGAAACTACATCGGCTGTTTCTACTCTATTCACAATAAAAACAAAGTCTGACAAGGTAAAGGTACCAGTAGTTGACCATGTACCAGTAGTTGACCATTTTATAAGAAAAACATAAATAATAAGATTTTTATAAGCTGTACACTTTTGATGAAAGTGAACCTCGGATGCCATACCATCTGTTGGATGAATTTCAAAAGCAGTGAGCCTACGAAACCAAGCAGAACTCGCAACTCTACTCTGTTCCTGAATTGAACTTTTTATGGAATTGATTTGTTTTATTTCTTATTTTATTCTTTAATTGTAATTTATGCTGGCAATTGTTGAAACTAAATGATAGTAAAATGATTCCCAACATTATTGCTTTAACCCTCTTTCTGGTATAAGTGGTCAACTACTAACGAACAGAAGGTCAATTACTAGATTTTTCATTTTCAAGTATGATCAACTTCTGAAGCAACTGCTGAATTTTTAAATGTGTTTCTTAAATTTGTACAAGTAAACTTTTTTTTTTAAAAGTGGCCTTGGTACATAATCTAGAACAGGGCTCGGAATTTTTTCCAGGACCGGCCCTAGTGGTCGGAGGTGCTCAGGCGCGTACCATTTCATAGGCGCTATTCGTAGTGCATCATGATGACACTCGTGTTAATAGGTTTCCTTATTACACATTGCGAATGCGTTTTTTTTTGTTAGTGGTATCTCCTGTAGGCCTACTCCACTATGTCGCACAATAATTTCAGACAACAGCTGTAGAAAATTAATTAGAAAAATAAATTCATAAGATAAATTAAAAAATTTTAAATTTAGTAGGCCTACAGGGGATACCACTAACAAAAGAAAACGCATTGGCAATAGTACCTCAATGGTAATGCGGAAATAGTCATTTTTAACTATAGGTAATTAAATATTTTTTGCATTTGTTAAACAATAATTTTTTATAAATTTTCATTCATATTTTTGATTTAAAAAAATTTTATTGAATATAATCATACAAACTATTTTTTACTTTCTAAATAAAATAGTTTTGAACCCCATGTTCGTGTAACTTTTAAATCTAAAAGGTATTGGCATGCAACTTGAACTGGATAATGTTGAACTGAAAAGCTTCTATTATATTTTAATACTAAAGAATTACCTCGGATACAATATTTATATATATAACACTAAAATCTTACATTTTTCGCTGTGTGAAGTCATTTGATAATAATTTATACCAACAATATACCTCGCAAACATTCTATTACCAAATATTTGCGAGAATAAATAATTTTTTCACATACCCGACCGCCATTTTGTTTTTTAAATTTTAACATCAGATGCATATTCAACGACCCTTGAGTTTCAGCAATTGACGCGATACCGCATCCAACTTTAATAGCTTTAAACAATAATAATTTGAGCGGGCGGAAAGTGGCGGAATTAATTTTTTCATAATTATTTAGAGGAAAGTGTACTAAAAACATTCCAATTAGTTAGAAAGCTAAACTCGGATAAACTTTAAAGATATACCATCTTAAATAGAAAGGACTTCACAAATTTTTCTTACGGCATTGAGCATTATTATTTAAATAGAGTATTTACAGTAACAAATAATAGAAAGATATGATTTTCATCACAAAAGTCGGCTCTTCCATTAAAAAAAAAAAAGCCAGAGAAAATATTAAATAGTAACGTCAGGGCACCGCATCAAAGAGAAGCAATTTTTCTCGTGAAAAATACTCCGCTTAAAATGTCCTACTTTCGATGTTTATTACAACTATTCTATTTATTAAATTGTACTATTTTCTTCATTTCCGAGGTCTGTGGACATTTGGTAAGCAATGTTCATATATTAGATATCGATACGAGAAAGTTCGTTTTTGGGCTAAAAGGCACACGATTTTCCAATCCAGACCACTGTTGGCCGGTCCGGGGAGCGAGACGCGCGGGACGCATAGTCGCCGATTCTCGGCCGTCGCGATGAAAAAATTCCGAGCCCTGATCTAGAAGACTTGAAGAGTGTCTTCAGGCATCGACTCTCGCTATTTGATGACAGAGCAACTGGTTACTATTTTTTTTTTTTTCAATTATTTATTTAAGGTCGCATCAACATCTAGGTCATTAGCGACCACAAGAATTGTGACATGTGAAATAACAAGTTTAGATTCTTAAAATTAGAATTGATTACAAGTACATTGTGGCAAAATCAGTTAGTAATAATTATACATATATAATGATTATATAGTGTGGTACAAATTAATGGATTTTAGAAATGTTATGACATGGTTGATATTCTTATAATCATTAAGACATTCACTTAAATTGTTAGGTATATCAAATCGACGTCTTTGGAAGGTGAAAAGGTGACAGTGCAATATAATATGTTCAATCGAAAGTATAGTATTACATCGAGTACACATGGGAGGGGGATCTTTCAAAATTCTATATAAGTGAGTTCGGTTTGTGTGTCGTATACGAAGTCGTGTGAGAACTACCTGATCTCTTCTGTTAGTAACTTGGGGACATTCATTATTTAAGAGGTCTTCCCTTACCAAGGATAGATTAGAGGGAGGGGAACTAGTCCATCTCGCATTCCATTCAACTCTAATTTCTCTTTTAATTTGTTTTACCATATCTCTGTGAGAAGAAAAACATTCTGTTGACATTCCTTTAGAAGCCTCTTTAGCCGCGACTGGTTACTATTGTTTGCGTGGAAAACTTCTCTTAACTGGTCAACTACTAGTACCTTTACCTTAATAATAACGCATTCGCAACGGTTCAAGCAATTTACAACGTTCTACCGGAGCCGTCATAAGATTGGCTGGGAGATCAAAGGTTCCTGGCGTCGCGTCAACCAGCCACGATTCATCGGCTGTCAGCATTAATTACGTCGTTTTTCACTCTCGTTAAGTAGTCAGTCAATGGTTGCCCGGTCGATGATGAACGGTCCTTTCTCTCTTCGAAAAATCAATCTCGCCGGCGGATCGGAAGGAATTAATCTTCCTCATGGTCCGTGTCCATGCGAAACGCACAATATCCGCGCCGCGAAATATATATCTCGCCATTAAACGCGCGTTCGGCCTGGATTTTTTCATTCCGTCGGCCGCATCGGCAATTCATAACTCAACAGATTTTAACGCCGCGGCGGCGCGGCACGTATCCCCATAAATAAACCCGGCACATTATGCGGTCGTTAATGAACCAACGTTTTCATGCTCTAACGAGACTTCATAAATTAATAGTAGCATACATCAGCCCGGCTCGCTTGCATGTGCCTACAAAGTTTCTTCCCCGATGCAAAATAAGTCACCCTCTAGCCATTCAGCCGAGAGAATGTCCACAATCTTCCACGCTTAATACGTTCTCTGCCTTCAGGGTCGTCCCTGAACGTTTTCGAGTTTGTCCTTTTGCCGCTTGCCGCGAGGAGAGCCGCTAATTGTTTACCGCGGAACAATCGCAAATATTAGGACCTTGAATAAGTTCTCGCTGTTTTTTTTTTAACAAAATAAAAGATTTATTTACATTATAAGGAACAAAAACATTTCATTCAAAGTATAATATATATATATATATATATATATATATATATATAGTATAGTATATTCGAGTAATTCCTCCAACTTTTCGTCTTCAAATTTTTTCGGTGCGCCAAAACGTTCTTTATCCTCAAGTTCAAAATCATTATTTTTGAAACGTCGAAACCAGTCTCTGCATGTCGTATCCGACAAAGCATTGTCACCATAAGTCTCAACAAGAATTCTATGTGTTTCAGCTGCAGATTTCTTCTGAACAAAGTAGTGCAATAAAATTCCGCGCAAATACACTTTATTCGGCACAAAAGTAGACATTTTCAGAACTAAGAAAAAATTACTTTGTCTACACTAAAGTGAACTACCATACACTGAAATTTAAGGTTAGATTACACTACTGCCTTGCATGTGTGTTACCATTCGAAATTCCGCGAACGGGGTACTGCCATCTTTGAAGAAACAGCGAGAACTTATTCAAGGTCCTAATATAATTCCGGTGCATAGTTCTCGTTCGGAACACTTTCGGCGGAGAGGCAAAGAAAATGGCGCGGGCCAATTAGAGCCGGGGCCGGCCTCGGCAAATTTGTATTTCGGGATTGAACAGCCCCGGGTAAATAATACCAGAACTTTTCTCGATTAACAAAGTCTTCCCTTTGAACTCCGTACATATCGTTCGAATTTCTGTCGAGGAACTCGCGCCAGAAGTCTCTCCCTCGAGTTTTTCGACCCGAGCTTAGGCGATCGTATTTTCCCCTGCGTATACCTCCCCACCGCCATCGCCGTAGCTGTGGACTGATCGAACGGAGTCGATTTCCTGGAAATCAGACATAACTCGCCCGCTCGATACTCGGTAACAGCTGAAATGTTAATCTGCTCGGTGACCTTTCTTCGAGTCTGAACTGAAAAGAAAATTATCAAATCCCCACTATCGATCTCCTCGAAGGAGAAACTCGCTCCGAGCAGCTCAATCGCGTTTCAGACGCAATTCCGGGAGCGTGTCAGACAATTTGCGGGGCACGATGGCGGAACGTTGTTTCCCGGATCTATTTTCATTCCCGGGACGACGATAATCCTGTAACTTTTTCAAGAAACACTTTTAAGGTGTGTGTAACCCCTTAAGGCATCCCGGTTCGGCGCGGTTATCTTCCGGCGCGGTGGTGGTGTACGATAGCGCGTCGTCGCGTCCTGAACGAAAAAGACTGGGGCCGGGGGAGTTTGAAGCAAGGAGACAGAGAGAGAAGAGAAAGAGAGGAACGCGACGGGTTCTTTTAAGAAGGACCTTAACTCCGGCGAACTGAAAGGGTCATCGTCAGATAGTGGCTCTCGTCGCCCTTTGTCACCCGAAGGGTTCGCGATCGTGCTGGAATAGCCTCGGGACACACCGCGATAATATTATTTCGCAGTCGGAGGATTCGTCGTCGTCAACAAAGTGGAATCTCTGGTTAGCCGTTATCGTGTCGACGACGTGTACGCGCCGGATTTGTGTAATTAGTCCTGTAATCAGCGTATTTCTCAACGTCCCTGATAAGTTCTACGGCCGACCTCTCTCTCTCTCTCTCTCGAGAAAGAGAGGTTTTAATACGCCCTCGCGATTCGTGCCCTTTGTGTTTCTCGTTTTGCGGCTCGATCAAACTTGCTCCATCTTACTTTATATAGGTTGGGGAAAAAGTAATCCATTATTTTTACCTTTATTTCAAGACTTTATTTAACACGGTTCAGATTGTCCGATTTGGGTCAAATAAGCGCCGTTCTGTTCGATAATTTGTTGCCATTTTAAAGGTAATTTCATAATGCCTCTCTCATAGAAGCGCTGGTCCCTATTGGCGAAAAACTCAACTAAGCGATTTTCACAATCTTCTCGTGATGTCAATTTCTTATCACTAAGGAAGTTTTGTAAGGATAAAAAAAGATGGTAATCACTTGGTGCCAGGTCCGGACTATAAGGTGGATGCATTAAAACTTCCCAGCCGAGCTCCCGGAATTTCTGGCGAGTAACTATAGACGTGTGTGGCCTGGCGTTGTCCTGATGGAACACGACACCTCTCCTGTTGGCCAATCCTGGCCGCTTCTGGTCAATCGCTACCTTTAACCGGTCCAATTGTTGACAGTAAAGGTCCGAATTTAGTGTTTGGCCATATGGAAGCAACTCACAGTGGATGATTCTTTTCCAGGCCCACTATAAGCACAGCAGAACCTTCCTGGCCGTAAGACCTGGTTTCGCCACCGTTTGAGACGCTTCACCGCGCTTTGACCACGATCGTTTTCGCACAATATTGTCGTATGTGACCCATTTTTCATCCCCAATCACCATCCGTTTAAGAAATGGGTCGATTTCGTTCCGTTTGGCCAATGCTTCGCAGATGGAAATTCGATCCATCAGGTTTTTCTGCGTCAATTCGTGTGGCACCCAGACATCGAGCTTCTTTTTTATTCCAGCTTTATACGGATGGTTTAAAACTGTTTTATGGTCGATCTTTAGCTCCTGGGCGATGCTACGACTGCTAACATGCCGGTCTACTTCGATCATTTCCATGATTTTATCGACATTTTCGACGACGGGCCTACCTGTGCGAGGTGCATCTTTAACATCGAAATTCCCGGAACGGAATCGACGAAACCAAAATTGCGCGTGATTAGCTGTAACTGTATCCGGACCATAAACTCCATTCACAATTTCAGCCGCCTGTCTTGCATTTTCGCCTTTATCAAAGCAAAATTGTAAAATGTACCGAACTTTCTCTTTGTTAATCTCCATCTTTTACAGCCTATAACTCACAACTGAATTGACCAATAACAAAACTGTACAAGAATTTTTTCTAGTACGGAATGTCACTTTTCCAACGAGCACAAGTCTGAAGTTGTCTGACCAATACTTTACGAGATATATATCATTACAGCCATCTAACGGAGAAATAATGGATTACTTTTTCCCCGACCAATATCTATTCTACATCTACATTGACCGTAATGCTGGAACATTTATTACAACATTTATTACTAATGGAAACATTTACCAGATTCCGTTTGAAGTCCTCGTCGCCCGTCAGACTTGTTACCCAGCCGGTGGCTAACTCGATAACGCTTCGTTTGGGGGGCAAGATAGCGGGCCAGGAAGTTCATCAATTAAAGCATTACCGTAGACGGGTAAACAGCGTGAAAAGAGGCGGTGGGGGTAGAGAGATTCAGTTTGGAAAGCGAGGAAGAGGATTCGTTCCCCGGAGGTGCAATCGGTTTCGCGAGGATAGCTCCTCGGCTCCCGAGTGGCGTGCATGGCCCCTTAGCGCTGGTTTACCATAATGGAGCCACGTTTTCTCCGTGGCGTCGGGAATTATTTACTCACTACCGGCAGGAATGCGGGGAGCACCGTTGTAAGAACAGCCCGAGGTCTCACCTACCGACGTCGCCGTAATCCGAAGTCGAGATTTCGCCGACCAGAAAGATACTTCTCTCCAGCGGTCACCGTTTCCCATCCTCTCATCTTCCCTCCTCCCTCTCTCTCTCTCTCTCTCTCTCTCTCTCTCTCTCTCTCTCTCGGTTCTCCGAAGATATCATTACGCAGATAAAACCGCATTGCTGAAAGGCTGCCGAGCTAATCGAGCTCTCCTCGCGCACCTTCCTCGAAACTCGCGCTTCCTCGAAATCTTTCGGGCGCACGCGGAATGGCGATGCCTGCCGATCGAAGCAACGGAATCCTGATAAGGGAAACCGGACGACCACGAAGACGACGCGCTGCCCTAACCGGCCGTCAGCATACGGGCGAATCGGTATTCCTTCCCCGCGAGCTTCTCCCTCTCCCTTGCGCACCGTTGTAGGAATCCGGTGATAAGGGCTGATCAATTCGTTAGCATATCAGCTGGAGATCACCGCGGTTGATAACCGACCTGCCGCGCTCGGAAACGTCTCTATCTCGCTCGGGACTCTATTATTCCAGAGCTAACTACCAGGACATCAGGATTCAAAGTGTCACTAGCATCGCGTTAATGCACCGAAGGTAATCGCCATCAAAATATGCTGTCACACACAGCAAGTCGGCACTTCAGTTCAGCTCGGAGATTTGCTTGGGACAGCGCTGGGAGCTAAGAGCTCGGAGCTCGCTGAAGAGAAAGAGGAAGGAGAAGAGAGAGAGAGAGAGAGAGAGAGAGCGAGAAAGAGGAAGAAGGAAAAATTTTCAGAGGGGAATATAATGCTATCAGAAGCTGGCCATCCGCGGGTCCGAAGACAAGCGAGAGAGGCAGAGACAGCCAGAAGGCTGGTCGGCCAGCTTGATGAACGTGCTCGTTTATATCTACCGGCTTGGAACCACCGAACGGGCAGCTGGTCGACGCCGAATTCCGCCGGTTTCCAATAATTTTATTTTTGCTTTTAATGCGCTGTCCGCGATGGGATCGTGCAAGGAAGACGGCCTACCTGGCGGCGGTCGATGGCGCTTCTTGATACTAGATAAAACCGAGAGGAACGAGCCAGGAGTCGCCTTCCTTTCTGCCCTCCACCTCGGCAGGGCCTTCCTCCCCTCCTTACTCGCGGACCCACTCGGGGCCACTTTCTCTTTCCTCTTTGTTGGACGCGCGTAACCGTGACTCCGTACGCGAGTAAGATGGCATCGACACTCGAACCAGCAAGATTGCCTTCTCGACGGCCTCTGCGAGCTGCCGCGATCGCCTACCGAAACAACGCCGCTTCTACCTTCCGCGGATATTTATTGCCCAGCCCCCTGACTCATGCTCGGATACCTCGGTCCATCCTCTTCTCCTCTACGGCTCCTCTACTCACCCGAACTCGGACGAGACTCGCGAATTGCAAGTGTCGCCGATAGCAATGTTTCAAAACAATTGTTCCTCTGATGTTTTCCATACGCCAAGTGACAAGCGTGATCGGGATACGGATGATAAAGCGGTCAAGCTTCAGGATTCCCGACGAAATTTCCGGTGGCGGTTCGATGATCGCCGAACACCTTGCGTAATGGCGATCAATTTATTTCGCTTACTTTTCCCAAACTCGGTGCTATGTTTTAATGGCGCACTTATGTGCCGGTAGACTTCTCTCGGTCGGAGAATAATCTCTCGCCGACGGACAGGCAAGAAAAAGGCGACCGCTGCCATATTTCGGGTAGCGTATTAACCCTATCCGATGATGCCGCGATTCCCCCCTCGTCGTCGGTAGGTACTGTAATTACGGTAATGTTATGCGCGCTAATTGGAGGATTTTGCGAGAGCTCGATAAAAACGAGATTATTTTCCGTCGAAGGGTTGCACGGTGCGTGTGTATCCTGTATCTTCGGGTATATCCAAGAAATTGGCTATCGGCGTATTCGTTCGACCCGGGGCCCATTATCTTTGCGCAAAAAGTCCGTAAATCATGCCGCGATACAATCTATCCCCCGCCGAAAACTCGTTGCCCGTGGCCCCGTAATGAAAGAACGTCAATAGGATAATGCTCGTCTGTGGTTTTTTAATTAACCGCAATCGACGGAAATCGCAGAGGCCCTGCCCCGGTTAATTTGTAATGCAATTTGCGCTTGTTGATCTTCAGGATTGCTGCGATGCCTTCTGACAATGAAATCGTACCGCTCGACGGATTTTCGTTATTTTTCAAAGAAACTATTATAGATTCACGGATATCGTGTAATACCGGTCGCGAGAGACTCGCTGGAGAAGCAATTAACGTTTACAGAAGATTAAATCTCATTACACTGAAATCACTTTAGCTCGCGCAACCTAAATTTAAATGTAAACGAATAAATTTGAATAAATTTAATTAAATTATATATCTGCAAACGCTTGCCGCATCCCACACGAGTAGAGTGCTGTTCAAATATTATGATTAACCCTTCAAGCCCGGCGTCTGTGCGGCGTATTGATTCTAACGAGTGCCTCGAAATTTATTACACGTGGCCAGATTATTCTAAATACTATGTATTGTATTATCGCTTGCTTCGGAGAACTTTAAGGGAGTAGACTCCTTTTTCCAGGATTTGATGATAGCGTTATCATTTCTCGATAATACAAAAATGGGGTTTTTCAGTAGTCGCCCTCAAAAGTCCTGTTTTCTCGATTGGTTAGACTAGATCGATCTTTTACCTAGCGTTTTTCACCACCGAAAACCCCCATTTTTGTATTATCGAGAAATGAGCGATGGAATGCAGTCTCATAGTATTAAATATTTAGTAAGAATTTATTCCTCGAGTACGGAGTTCATCCTCTTCATTCGACTATCTTTCTCCCTGGGAAAAAATGCGAGAAGATCAGCAGACAATAGGAAAGTATCTTTCCTTGTTCTGAGAGATTGAGGCTCTCTCGCGTGCACGAATCGAGGAAAACAGCGGCGCGTTATTTATTATCTACGATCCTGCCTAAAATATGATGTCGGCCATTTTTCCCCTCGCACCTTTTCACTTAGTAGAACGCATACTATCGACATGAATAATCACGAGGGCATAAGTATTCTCGAAAGTTCAATTTCCTGTCACGCCGCCCGGTGATTTATCGCTTGACGCCTGTACACGCGTGGATATTATTTACCGCCCTCTCGATATTCCACCCCCGATTCCCGACAAAGAGGGGAACGGAATTTCGCGTTCGTGGAAACGCTCGCCGCTGTGAGAAATAACCACCGAACGCATTTGTTATTCATGAGCTCCTTCAAACGAATTCTCCACTGCCCATAATGCGGTGTGTATACCCGCCGTCTGTCCGAACTAGTTACCGGAAGCTCGAGCACGCCGATCCCAAAATTCGAACGAACTCGGATCACCGCTTCCGATTTTTCAATGAATTTCACTTGCAGGCTAATCGAGAACATTATCGACCTTTCGATCTTGACACTCGTGGTTAGTTGAAAGGGAGCGAAAGTCAGGGTAGTTCCGGTAACGAGATGCATTGGGAAGCACCGCGGATGAAACCGCCGCACAGTGGTCCAAGTCGAGAAATCCAGTGACTTTTTGTTATAACTGTTGTACCATAAAAGATATCGGAATGAAATTTGCATTAAAATTCATTTAAAAAATAGTCAATTTGAACTAAAGAAAAATTAATATTTTTTAAACTTGTTAAACAATAATCTTTAATTAATTTTCATTGATATTTTTCGCTAAAAAAAAGTTGTTTAAATACAATCTTCCAAACCATTTTCTCGTTCTAAGTGTGTATTTTATATTTATGTTTCACACATGCAATGTTTAATGAATTGGGAAAAATGGAAATTTGAGGAGTCGGGTAAGGTAAAAACGTCACGTAACTGTGTCAAAAGATATTTTTTATGATAATTAATAATATTTGCAATATTGTATATAATATAAAATAATTGAGTAACATTTTTGTAAATCCTTTGTGATAAAAATGTGATAACAATGATGGTTTTATAATATAATAATAATAACATGAAATATAAAAAAATAATATTTGTTTATACGTTGTCAGTCTTCATTCTCAGATGGTTTTGTCTAGCATTATTTTTTATAGACCATCCATTTCAAAGCCTGCCATTTCTATTATTTAATTATTAATAATTCAGCTTCTAGTAAGTAATATACAAAATAAGTAATATCTAAACAACAAAGAAGAAAATGTCAAATTTGGAAAACAACATACGTAAGAAATTTTTCAGTCATTTGTACTCACCAAAGAGAATATTAAAATTATATATTATATGGATGTAAAATTAAATAGTCCAAAAGAGTACAAAAAAAACTAATAAAACAATGAAAAAACACTAATAATACTTAAGTTTAGTTTATAAAGTAAATTAAAACACTACGAATTATTAACACAAAACACAAAGTGATTAAAACGAAATAAAAATCGACAAAAATAACATTGTCAGTTTTAAACTGCTATAATTTGAAAAGCCGGAAGAGTGCGGAAATGATTTTTATACCATCATATAGAGGAAGGTGTACTGAAAATAGTCCAATTTGTTAGAAACTGGGACTTCCCGGGACTTTAAAGATATCCCTTACCGATTATAAAAAATTTTTTTAATTTTCTCCATTTAGTCGAGCATTAACTTTTAATACATTGTGCAGACTAATTAATAATGTAAGATACGATTTCTTATCGCAAAAATCTGCTCTTTAATTAAAAAAAAAAAAAGCGCGAGAAAATATTAAATAGGAACGTCAGGGCATCGCATCAAAGTGAAGCAATTTTTCTCGTGAAAAACACTCATCTGAAAATGTCCAACTTTCAACATTTATTGCAACTATAATATTTAATAAATTGTACTAATTTCTCCATTCTCGAGGTCTATGGACATTTGGGAAGCAATGTTCATTGCTCAGATATCGATACAAGAAAGTTCATTTTCGGGCCAAAAGTCACTGGATTTCTCGATTTGGAAACCCGTTTTTCGTGGCCAAAAGTCAATTTTTCAAGATAAAGATTTTCAAAAAATTTTTTTGGAACAGACTAAGAACGCTTCAAAGCTTCCAAATCCAAATTATTATTCATTTCCGATTATTTATTGCTGAGATAAAACGTTTTAAAGAAAACTTCGTAAAATTCAGATTAAACAAAACGTTTAAAATAGTCAATTAAATGATAATTTCGTGTGTGTAGCAGTTATATTTGAGGTGTTTAATACTGTTGTTAGCATCTTTTTATCCATAAACAAATAGTGACAAGTTTGAACAATATAAACTTTGAGAACGGTTTTACAAAAATGGCACGAATCGGCATAAATGGAACCTTTTGCATATGAAACTGTAGACATTTCTGAATACAGTGTATAATGTTCCATTTGCCCGTACCTGCCCGTTTCAGTTGTACAACGTTTTTAAGAAATAGTTATCGGAATTTTCAGGCGCACCGAACGCGTTCGCTCGCAGCTGCTTGACAAACTTTGAGAACGGTTTTACAAAAACGGCATGAATCGGCATAAATGGAACCTTTTGCATATGAAACTGTAGACATTTCTGAATATAGTGTATAAAGTTTCATTTACCCGTACCTGCCCGAAGAAGAAGAAGATTTTGACGGAATATTTCCTATATTACACCATTTAGACGACATAGAATTAGAGTCAGCTGGAGTATAACAATTATGTTTTTCTATATGTTCATTAATAAATCGCACTTTTGGCGGACGGCTTCACCGTCAATAGTTGTTATTTGAACGCCTACACGTCATCTTTTCCCTTAGTGTATATGTATATATATATATATATATATATATATATATATATATATATATATATGTACATTTATAAATAATGCATATATACGATATACATTAATACATTAGTGATTTTATTTATGTATTTATCTTATTTGTGCTAGTATTATTACTTATGTTATTCCTGTGGCAGAATAGTACTGTTAACACGATTTTCAAAACATTTCCTACGATCTGCCAAAAAAATGTTTCCAACGAAAGTTGATCAGTATTTACATATCTATAAATTTCAATATATAAAAATTAGAAAAGAAATTTTTTGTTTATAAAAATGGGAATCAAGTCAATTTTTTAAATGTTACTATATATTACTGACTTTATAATATTATTGCTGGTGTCGAAACGAATTCAACGACCTAGCATACTATAACCTTCAACTTTAAATAACGCTAAAATACTTTCGGCCACGAAAAACGGGTTTCCAGACCACTGTGCGCCGTCTGTATTATCTCGGAGTGACAAGCAGCTTAGAACCTAATAAGACTACGATAACAAGACGTCACGGCACAGCTGATAGGAGATCGTAGTTTACAACACGGTTTTACAGTCAGTCTTTCCGTGACACTGTGTGCTACTCCGGTTAATCCGGTATCTCGCACGGTACTCACGCAAAGCACACAAAAGCTTCGACGAACAGCTGCTGTCGTTATGAATGTAATTGAAACTGTGTTGCGCAGATATTTTAATCCTTATCAATTTCTGATAAATTGAAACGCTGGCGCGTATTAACTTCGAAACAGCTATTTCGTTAATCAGTACTGTAGGCTTTTTCCCAAATGAGTGAAAGTCGGAATCAGTGAGAGCGGATGTTATAAATCACGGCATGGATGAGGACGGATGCCTGCGATACGGTTTAAGCAAACGTTGGGTGCAAATGAAGAGTGTTTGGAACAGAGTGGACGGTTTCAAGTGACCTGAGTTTATTGCTTAGGTTTCTGGGAACTCTGCGTGGCTGAAGGTAGTGAATGAGTGAGTGACCGAGTGAGAAAGAATGAGAGAGAGAGAGAGAGAGAGAGAGAAAAGAGGAAAACGTCACTGAGGATGAAGATGAAAGAAAACAGCGAGCGTTCAGCGAGTACCGCTAGAGCCTTTGTGATATTTAATAAACTGTTCTTTTCACTTTTGTTACTGTTACCTAAACTGAGAGTTGTGTTTTTACCCTTTTCTACGGCAACACGTGGGATTTTAACAAATTAACCCTTTGCACTCGGAGCTATTTCAATTCGTAAATTAAACATTTCTTGCGCGACCTAGAACAATTCCATTATCTACATAATTTTTTTCATTTTGTGGATATGAAATTAATATAATACGTCATACAATTCTTAAACATTTGATTAGATACCAGCATTTTTAATCATGTGAACAATATTGTGAATAATGGTACAGCAATATTTACTGGTGACTCTGAGCCATCACTCGAGTGTTAAGGGTTAATTCTACAGTATACTGAGAAAAAAAAGTAGTTACTTCAATAACACGCGTGTTATTGTAATTTTTTTACGTCGATGAATATCAATGTATTCTTTTCAATAGTATGAAATTTAGAAGCAAATCGTGATGTATTTGAATTGTCTATCATGAAATGATTGAAAATAGTATTTGATTCAATACCGTATATATTATTATTCGTAATATTTCTTTTTTCCTTCAATCAGATATATTGTTAAAAAAATTTGAGGAATGTATCGATTTATACTGGAATTGGTTCGAGGCCATATCTTATTTTTTTGAAAACATTGATGGTCAAGCTATTGGCTTAGATGATTGGCGGAAGTGAGTTTTGCTATTGAAATTCAATAGTATTAAATGTTAAAATAAGTTCATATGATATTGGCACTATTCAATAGTACATCTTATTGAATCAACATATATTTTTTTTTGTATCGACAGGATTTTTTTCTCAGTGTAGATTTACAAACAGAGATAGAGCGGCGGCCCTTTGAATCCGCATGACGACAGTGACTTACGTTTTCGTGTATAAATGTACCGGCAAGCTCCGGACCATCTCCAGTCTAAACCTAACTTCTGAAGAGAGAGCATCTACATAAATATCGTTTAAAAAGATATCTGCCTGTTTTCTTTATTATAGAAAATTACCTTGCTTCCCAAAAACCAACAATCGGGCGAACATTGATCCTTTGCTGTCGGAGCTATTTTATCCTTCCGGCGCGGAGGGAGTAGAAAAGATTCAATTCCTCCCTTTTTTAAAAGAAGATATTGCCTTTTCAGCAATAAGGCTTAATCTTCCTAAGAGGAAGCCTTAGAATTACTGGAGTTGGAGGCCGAAAATCGTGAAAAACTGCAATTTTTTCCATCTTTAAACGTTTGTACACTGAGAAAAAAAGCAGTTACTTCAATAACACGCGTGTTATTGTAATTTTTTACTTGGATGAATATAAATGTATTCTTTTCAATAGTATGAAATTTAGAAGCAAATCGTGATGTATTTGAATTGTCTATCATGAAATGATTGAAAATAGTATTTGATTCAATACCGTATATTATTATTCGTAATATTTCTTTTTTTCCTTCAGATATGTTGTTAAAAAAATTTGAGGAATGTATCGATTTATACTGGAATTGGTTCGAGGCCATATCTTTTTTTTTTTTAAACATTGATGGTCAAGCTATTGGCTTATATGATTGGCGGAAGTGAGTTTTGCTATTGAAATTCAATAGTATTAAATATTAAAATAAGTTCATGTGATATTGGCACTATTCAATAGTACATCTTATCGAATCAACATATATGTTTTTTGTTTCGACAGGATTTTTTTTCTCAGTGTACTTTAGAGGATGAGTTCTTGTTATTAATTCGTGGATTTTATGCATTTACGCGCTGTTGGCTCCGCAATATTTCTCCGAAGTTCTGTTGCACGAGATAAGTTAAAAGAAAGGGACGAGAAGTAATGAGGATCCAGGAATAAGTGGCAAAAGGGGGACAAGGATGAGTATGGCACGGTGACACAATGGCGGCCGTAGGTGCCTGTAAGTAATGTATGCTCACATTGTGTACCGGCGACTTGTCTTGTTGCTGTGGGCCATTTCACATGGCAAACAACCGACACACGTGTCCACCCACCTCGGTTAGGCTAGCGTGTGGGTTACTCGACACCCACGTGCTCTAGATGGCGACGAAACGCGCCACCGGACCAACACGACACGCCTAATTTGTTCTTGTGTCATGCAAATGCCGCTGAAAGACGCCAACACCGTGGCGTTGCGGATTCATAATACGCGACCACTGTTAAGCACGCTGCAAATGTATTATTATTATCAGAATTCTTATTAAAAATCGACAAATTTTCAAACTTATTTTTTTCGAAAATAAAGCGTCATATGAAAACATTTTATTCTATATTTTCGATTCAATTTTTCACGTAGAATCACTCCCCTACTCGCTTGTGCCACCAGTTACGGGACACCCTGTATATATGGTCTAATTGTAAGGTGGAGACGCTGCGGTAGAGATGACACGTGGTGAGATCATTGAAACTCCTTCGTATTCTTGCCAACAGATGGCCAACATCTTCAACTGGTTTCTCGCTGTTGAAGATGTTTGTTCTCTATGATATATACGTCGCTGCGAGTGAGGAAAACTAAGATCATACTTCACAGGATCATTTCTGTAGTATATCTTGTTTCTCTCAAACTCAATTTGAGAGTTTGATGCAGCCACGATGAAGAGTCGTAGCTCCTTTCCTTGAGCGTGAGCAAGACTCGAGAAGTTGGGACCGTCCAATTTCTCAGTCATCGATGATCGTTCATCCCCTGTACTCAGTACGGGGGACATGGGAGTGGGGCTGTCTGAGTGGTCCTTTTTATTTAATTCAAAATAAAAAATCTTCTTCAACTACTTCTATAATATTGTAGTTCACATTTACGGTAAAATACTTGAAAAACTGTGGAATTTCAAAGTTGGGGAGACTCTTCTCAAATTTATTTCCTCTCTAGGAAATAATTTTTCTTCAGAAAAAATTGCATAAAATGTTTAAAAATTTAACGGCGTATGAGAAAAATGCATTTTGTTTCACGTGAACGTTTTGTTCCCGTTGCAGCAAGTGTTGACGGGAAATGCGAAGTACGTATGTACAATAAAAACTGTGTTCGTTATAATGGGCCACTTCTAATCATGGTCCAACGAACACTATAATTGATACATGGACGCGCCACGAAAACAGGTAGTCTCACAATTTTTCATTCACAAGAACGGTGAACGTGTTCATCTGAAATTTCACGTGTGTTCTGCTCAGGTAATTATTTAAAACTTAATTAAACATATGTATAAGCAACATCTGTAACGCAAGAGTTGACAAGAATTGTTCAAAAAATTCAAAAAGACATTTTCATATTCAATTGAACACTAGTTAATTGTGATCGTAAACAAATTTAAATGATCCACGTCTGTCAACTTCTCAAAATTGTTCAAAAACAATATTCAGTATTTGACCACCTAATATACTATTGTTTTTCAAGTTAGAATAACAAAAAAAAATGCATTTATCGCTTATAAAACTCTGTGAGAATTTAAAAGGCAAATAATTCAGTCGCGAAAAGTTCGCAACGCATGGATTTTTTTACCTGAACCGTACAGCTGTTCTTAACCAGCAGATGGTATGGCATCCGAGGTTCACTTTCATCAAAAGTGTGCAGCTTATAAAAATCTTATTTTTTATGTTTTTCTTATAAAATGGTCAACTGCTGGTACCTTTACCTTAGGGTCTGTACAACAAATTGGACGAAAAAAAGGTGGAAAAAAATAATGTTCACACATCTCGCAGTCGGTAGGACTCGAACCTACGCTCCCAGAGGGAATCTGATTTCTAGTCAGACGCCTTAACCACTCGGCCACGACTGCTCTGGTTGGAAACTTTGCTAACATTTACGAACGCCATGTGCAATTTCCCAGTATCGGTTCGCAGAACATAGTACATTTTTCACGTTTAATGAACGTGTATCACAGTACTTAATGAACACGTCCGGAGTTCGGTGCAGCAAAAACAGAATAGAAAGTGGCCATAATCCGATGAACAAAGCAACGATCGCGCGAACGAAATACAAAGCGACTAATTCGACAAACCAGCGCGTAGACAGGCACGATGGTGGTAGGAGGAGGAGGGGTGGAGGCGGTGGCAAATCGGCACGTAATTACGGGCGTGGTTTTGGGGGCTAATTACTGAAAGTAGCGTCAATGATGCACCGCGTTTTAGCAGCGGGAGCGATCGTCGACATATAAATTTACCCCTTAACTTCGTAATATCCCTTCTGCTCGCGCGACTAATGGCACCGGTGTTTACACGGTAAACGCGCGTCGTTAGTTTCGTCCGGTGGAAGCTAAAGGCTTTATTTAACAGCAAACAGGAAGCATGTGCCGCTCCGGATACGCGCCTGTAACAGGGTATTGTAACCGGCATGGTGTTCCGGGCGACATATAGCACGAGCGACGGGCGAATCCGCGAGGAATGTAATCTCGCATTTGAGAGTGCGTCTTTGCCCCCTTCATTTCTCAAACTTAATAATATATTCATCTACCCTAAAATTCAGTATTGTTATTAGGACCTTGAATAAGTTCTCGTTGTTTCTTCAAAGATGGCAGTAGCGGTACCCCGTTCGTGGAATTTCGAATGGTAACACACATGCAAGGCAGTAGTGTATCTAACCTTAAATTTCAGTGTATGGTAGTTCACTTTAGTGTAGACAAAGTAATTTTTTCTTAGTTCTGAAAATGTCTACTTTTGTGCCGAATAAAGTGTATTTGCGCGGAATTTTGATTGCACTACTTTATTCAAAAGAAATCTGCAGCTGAGGCACATAGAATTATTGTTGAGACTTATGGTGACAATGCTTTGTCGGATACAACATGCGGAGACGGGTTTCGACGCTTCAAAAATAATGATTTTGAACTTGAGGATAAAGAACGTTCGGGCGCACCGAAAAAATTTGAAAACGAAAAGTTGGAGGAATTACACGATCAAGACCGATGTCAGACGCTAGCAGAACTTGGAAAAACATTACAAGTAGATGAGTCAACTGTTTCGAAACGTTTAAAAGTTTTAGGAATGATCCAGAAGCAAGGACATTGGTTACCATATGAATTGAAGCCGAGAGACGTCGAACGGCGTTTTCTCACGTGTGAACTACTGCTTCAACGGTAGAAAAGAAAAGGTTTTTTGCACCGCATCGTGACTGGCGATGAAAAGTGGATACACTACGATAATCCAAAGCGTAGAAAATCGTGGGGTAATCCCGGCCATGCATCAACATCGTCTGCAAAACCAAATATCCATGGTTCAAAGCTTCTTCCCTGTATTTGGTGGGATCAGCACGGTGTAATTTATTATGAGCTGCTCAAACCGAATGAGACTATCACGGG
>CM052284.1:2778411-2852431 GCA_028455765.1 Lasioglossum oenotherae | reverse complement strand
AAAAAATGGATCGATTCTTGGATAGCCTCAAAAGACATGTCGTTTTTCCGACGCGGAATTCATATACTGCCAGAAAGATGGGAGAAAGTGGTCGCTAGTGATGGGCAATACTTCGAATAAAATGTTTTTGTTCCTTATAATTTAAATAAAGCTTTTATTTTGTAAAAGAAACAGCGAGAACTTATTCATGGTCCTAATACATACGAACGACATTGGCTTAATAAAAATAGACTGAGAAACAGATCCCTTTAATCTCTGTTCTCGCGCACTCGATTTTCCGTGGATGACACCCTCGCATTGTGCTCGGTCGTTGTTATCCTTTCGAACTCGCGAATCTCCTATTCTCCTTGGCGGGCGTCTTTCGCAGTGGTTCTCATTTGCGTGTTGCCGCAACAAAGCTATCAGAGTCACGCTCGGGCGCTTCTGAATCGGCGCATTCTGCCTGTGTACGTGTGTGTCTATGCACGAGTTTCCCCCTCCGCTTCGAATGAAAAGAGGTGAACCTTCCTCTCGCGTCGCAATCGAAAGTCAGAATTGAAAGCGGCTCGTTAAACATCGAGGGGCGTGACCGAGGAAGCGTGAAGCCGAGGCGTGAATATTTTATACGCGATACGCAAACCCAAAACCCCACCCCTCGGCAGGATGCGCGTCGCTGGAACGGGAAACTGATAAGGGTGTAACGGGGTATGAAATATGATAAGGTGATCTCGGATGAGAATTGTTCCGCCGCCTCCTTGTGCTGGAACGCTGAATAGCCGAAGATACTTCTAATCTAGCCGAGCGGCTGCGGTAATTGCTGATTTACGTGCATTCCGCAACACGCCAACAAATTCATTGTTCTCTCAGTCTTCGCTCTTCAGCACCTTTCTGCAGTATTAAACATTTAATTGTTCTTTTACTAGCTGATTCGCGACGAAATCCCGATTAAAACGAACCCAGACACGATACCATTTACGATACCGATTATGTTTGCTCGTGTAATCTGTCACGATTTATGGGGCGAAGAAGAGCCAGAAGTACATGAAGGACCACTTCGTTGTAAAATCGAAGAGCGCCCGAATTCGCCCAGAAGCGGAAGACAGTGTTATTCTGATTGTTGGACGCGAAACGAAAACTCGTTTAGCCATAACAGTTTCGGGCGCGGATAAGGCGCGACCATGTTGGAATTACGTACAAATGGATAGCGTTATCCACTGGCTGCTGCGCCAGTAAATCGTTTTATCCGGGGCTGGTAGTATGCCGGCGTTTATTCAAGTTCAGCCTGCGGGGCCATTTTTCTGAAACTGTTCCGACTGGGGCCATTACCGGCTCTCGACTCCCGGAGAACGTTAAACCGTTTCGGCTATCGTCATTGCGACCCGATGCAACTTTCTGTCCCGCGGGGAAACCTCTCTCCACTCTTAAATACAAGGTAGTTAACTCGCCCTCCGCCCCGAAATCGAGACTCGTTGGCTTTTCTTCCCGTGAAATGTCGCACGGCTGGAAACCCTCCGAGCTTCCCGCTGCTTCGCGTCCGCCAACTACAATTTCGCTAATTCGGCATGAGAATCATTTACACTTCATTTGCTTCGAAAGCCTTGCTTGGAATTTTTTTTGCAATTTTTCTGCGATATACAGGATGAGTCACCTAACATTATCACCTCAAATATCTTTGTTGCTTTCAAAGATACATTAAATATCTCGGGGACAAAGTTGAGTGGTAAAACGGGCATCTAACGACACCAAAAAAATTTTTGCTTTTATGAAATTTTTTTCAGAGATATCTAAACCTTCATTTTTTTCGTGGAACAACCCTTTTTCAAACATCTACAATGATAGTCCCTTTCATTCCGATGTTCTCGGCGCAACGGTTCGATCAGTTTTTAGGAAAAAAGCAAATTTTGCACGTTAGTTTGGAACTTTCAACGTTTCGATCCTAATTTGGATCCTTTTCAAGAAATTCATCATTTGATCACCGGTTATTATGGTTGGGTTCTTGACGTTTTCACGGTTTGAAATAACCGCCAAATATCGATCGGCTTATGTTTTGATCGATCGACCCGTTGGGTTCTGTTTCTAATGGCTTTGTTTGTCTAAGATTCAGTAGCTTGTTCGACGACATGAGAACAGCATGTGCTAAGACAATTTCATTTCCGTGTTTAAAATTTTCATAAAGCAATGTGAGTAATTTAATACAGTATCTTGATACATAATTCAATCATGTTTTAATTAGGAGAATATTGTTTAGTAATTTTGTTCATTCATTGGACCATCATTGTCCAATAACTAGAATGTAGTGTTCATTGACTGGTATTTTTTATATTTTTTCTTTAACGTTTAATAGAGAAAAATAATAATAATTTCATTTTATTTGTGTTCATTTATTTTTGACAAATGAAGTATAGGGAGTCATTTGGCATATATGAGATTCCTTTAATTCACATATTTTTTAAAAATAAAATATCTTCCTGAACAATTTCTTAAATGTTCGTTCACATTGGTGCAGTTACCCTACATTCGCAAAGAAAAAGATAGCACGCGTGTGTTATCTTTTTCTTTGGGAGTGTATGTATCTTTGAAAACAACAAAGATATTTGAGGTGATAACGTTAGGTGACTCACCCTGTATAGTCGACGAGCTGATATTAGCGAGTTGAATAAAACAGCAATAATCTAGTCTGCTCCCACCGTGTTTGAATATTCTATTGTAGTTAAGACAATCATTACCGTTCCGCAAAACGCGGAACGGTTTAATAAAGTCGCAGTCTTGCACCTTCCGGTTAGCTGCTTGTACGCTTACGTGTGCCGGAGCAATTGTGCAATGAAATTATTCTCAACTGTTTAGTATGTCCTGCACCGGACCTGAAAAAAGGAACCGCTTACTAATACATGTATACGCGATCCGAGTGTTTCGAAGCCGTTTAAATATTTTACCAAAGTCAAGAATTTATAAGGTACTAAAGCTTGCAATTTGCTGACGATTAATTGGTTCCTCGAGACGATTTCAGATAACAGATTTCTCGCTAAAATCGTCGGGGCTGTTTCGCCGTGGCTCGCACGGCCAGTTAATCCTTAACGAGCAGGCATCAATTGTATCGAGCAGTTAATTAGAAAATAGTAGAACATGCCGGGAGGTAGTGTAGGTTGATGGCTGGGATTCTTCGGTGTACTCGTTGGTGGTCGTCGAACGTCGTTGGACGAGGCTCGTTTCGTTTCGTTTCGTTTCGTTTCGTCTGGTTCGCTTCTCACTGGTTCGGGATGGCATCGGGGCCAGTTAAAAGATACGCTCGTATCCTTCTACGGCAGGATACGCACGCCGCGCCGCAGGATTTACGAGCAATAAAGTAGCAATAACGATGGCTACATTGGTGTCCTCCGAGCCGACCGAGTATGCTGCATTGTACTTCCCCGCGACATCCGAGAGAGGAGGATCTTCTCTGGTTCCCGCTATCCACAATCCTCGTCCTTTGGGGACAATGCGCTTTATGCGTCGAAGGAACGGTTCCCGTGCTTCTACGTACAGGTGTTTACGCTCAAGTTTATGACCGTTCGCCGTGCTAGAATCGGATGGATTACGTTGTTGTTTACAGGAGTAATTTTTATAGGCAAACCCACCCGGTATTCTTGTTAGGATAGGGACTGGCGCGCTTGTACCGAGGAGATTTCTCGGATAGCTTCGTGTCCTTAGGGTTCGCGCAGGACTTCTATTGGCTATTATGCTACGGTTATGGACCGCCATAGTCTCCGGACAGAACCGTCTTAGCCGATAGGCGCTATAACTCTTCGACGGACGTGCAATTTTTCGCAACAATCCGGCGTTGATGCTGTTGTTCTGCAGCGTGCAGAAAAATTACACGGTGGACATTTTTGTCGTTGTCAAACCGGTTTTATTTATTAAATTCACGGATTCGTGGAAGCTCGATCGAGGATCGAGAACCGTATCTTTTTTTCCGCTCGGTTTCGCGCAACCCGTTTAAAGATTAAACTTATCAGCCGTGTCCCGATCACGTTCATTGATATTCCCCGAATCGTTTTTTCCTCGTCATTTTCATGGCAACGACGGGAACACATTCCCCGATTTACCGTCCGATAAATCGCGGCCCACGCGTTAATGGATCAAGCCGCTTGCCGGAGCTCTGTCCGGTAAAATAAACTTTTCCCTAATTTTTGGCCGCTCGCCAAAGAAACGATGCACTTCTGTTGATCGGCTAACGAGCACGCAAGCGCCCAACACCGTACACACGTGGTAATAAAATATGCAGTCTGCAGATTGGTGCAAATAGTGCTATGTGCATGGTACACTGAGAAAAAAATCCTGTCGAAACAAAAGAAATATATGTTGATTCCATAAGATGTACTGTTGAATAGTGCCAATATCATATGAACTTATTTTAATATTTAATACTATTGAATTTCAATAGCAAAACTCATTTCCGCCAATCATACATATATCGGTGTGAACACCGCAACATTGACTCAAGTGAATCGAGTACTAAAACTTCTTAATTTCCATTAGGCTTTTATGGGACTTTCACTAACTTATTTCTGGCATTTTTCTGATTAAAATGACACCAAACACGATAATGCAATTTCAATTTTACATATTTAATGGTTTCATTGACGGTTATGGAGTAATGTACTGTAGGACATGGAAGAGGATATGTAGCAAGTGAAAAGAAAGAGAAACTGTAATGTTTAAAGTACCAATTCGATGCTAACACTTTTATTAATAAGTTTCTAGAATTTCTATAATTAGTCGTTTAAAATTTGTTACGGACGTTTTCTTTGCTTCGACGTTTTATAGCCTAAAAAAAATGTTATTTTTTTTTAGAATAGTGCACGTGTTTATTATTTAGTAATCGATTATTTCAATTGTCTTACCTAAGATTGTTAATTTGACTCCTTCTATATTATATTGTACCGGAAGTGGAAGATGTTTTTTGAGACGCTCGTACTGTTTGAACCAATCCTCAAAGTCCTTTCTTATTTTTGGGGATACTTTGATCATATTTACACGATCTCCTTCCTCTGCGACCCTTTCTTCATCTTCTTCCTCGGCCACCCTTCCTGCAACTCCTTCCTCTGCGACCCTTTCTTCATCTTCTTCCTCTGCCACCTTTCCTGCAACTCCTTCCTCTGCGACCCTTTCTTCTAATGGTCCTGACAATCTCCGTTCGTTCTCACTGCATGTAGTGAAATAATTTTCAATTTCTTCGACCGTTACATCGTGCTCCGAAATCTGCGACCAAACTTGCTGCATTTCGGTTATTATTGTAGCTTTCTCCGTTTCTTCAACCATTTGCATGCTTGGAATAATTTTCTTCCACGCATTTCTTAAGTCACTGCATGTCAGATCCTTCCAAGATGTACTGATCGCTTGTAGACAATCTTTAATCGTATACTGTTTGAAAAAATCCTCTATGCTATATCCCCGTGCAATGAGATGCTGTACCAGTTGGCGTCGGAATAGTCTCTTAATCTTTTCAATCACTCCTTGATCCATTGGTTGAATTAAGGATGTGGTGTTTGGCGGTAAAGATCTGACTTCAAAATTGCCATCGTGTTCATAGCCACTTGGAAATTTGTGACTTGAACAATTGTCAACAAGTAAAATCACTTTTCCGTACAGCCCATTTTCCAACTGATGTTGCCGTACAGCTTTTTTAAAATAATTTTCAAACCAATCGACGAATATAGTTTGGCTTATCCACGCATTAGTTTGTGCTTTAAAAATAACTGGAAGTTCGTTCATACAATTCTTCAAAACTCGCGGTTTCTGATATTTGTGTATTACAAGAGGCGTAAGTTGGTGTGTTCCAGTAGCATTCGCGCACAATCCTACCGTCACTCTGTCTTTCCGCACTTTGTGTCCACTCACAGTCTTCTCATAACCCGGATTCGTCCATATTATAAATATTTTCATAATCAATGTCTTCTTCTTCAATGTATTTTTGAAACTCACTAACGAATAAATTAGCTCCATGTTCATCGGCACTGGCTTTTTCACCGTATAAGCCAATAGCTTGACCATCAATGTTTTCAAAAAAATAAGATATGGCCTCGAACCAATTGTGGTAAATGAGTGGGTGGAATATGCATATTAATATGGAATAGTTTAATATAATTTAAGGATCACATATATGCTTCTACAAAATAACGAAATTCACTCTCTGCACGTGGCGTCCATACATAGACTCAAACATAACCTATCAACACACGTACTCCCTCTATATGCCTCTGGCATCTCACTCACTCACGCGCGCTCACACTTCCGTCCACACTCTACACTCTCAACTCTTACACACAATACAAAACAATCATCACTCACACCAATTCCATTATAAATCAATACATTTCTCACATTTTTTTTTCACAACATATCTGATTGAAGGAGAAAAAGAAATATTACGAATAATAATATACGGTATTGAATCGAATACTATTTTCAATCATTTCATGATAGACAATTCAAATACATCACGATTTGCTTCTAAATTTCATACTATTGAAAAGAATACATTGATATTCTTCTATTACTTTTGTTTTCTCAGTGTAGAAGCAGTGAGGGCGGGATCCCCACGTGAATCACGTCACTTTTGTGTTCGAACTATTGATCAATTGTTTGAGTCACTGTATCTATAATAATAGTAATAAAATTGGTCGGCACGGTAGAACCCGACCTGTTGACGTGCCTGCATAAAATCGCAACGCCACATGCGCCACCGTGGTGATTTCTGGGAGCTCTCTCTCTCTCTTTCTCTCTCTCTTTTTCTCTCTCTGCCAATTTCCCGATCCCCCGACGAGCTCTCGGCCAAGTAGCCCCGTTGCATCCTCTCTGCGAACTTCGAATAAATATCCCGGCCGAAGGAAAAGTCTCGCGGCGAAAACTTCGGAAGGACCTCGACCCTTTCGTTTTTTCCTCCCTCCTCGGGACTGCCGCGAACCGTTCCGGCAAAAGCCGAACTTCCAGTCTCGCTCGTTCGCTTTTATTAAAATCAAGCCGGAGCCCAGAGCAAACGGTGAAACTTTTATGCTTCCGGTGAAATTGTCACCGTAATCAAAACACCGAGTTCGTCGCGCTCGCCGACCACGTTCCCGCAACCGTCGCTGATTTTCAACGTTTCAACCGCGCGGAAGGAATTCCGATGTCGGCCCCCATCTTGTCGACCTTGTTTACGTATCGCTCGGCGAGCCTGTATCCGAATCGGCTGTATCCGAGTCGATCAAAAGTCAAATTCCCTGGGATTATTCTTCTTGCTATTTAGATATTGCCACTCGAAGAGTGAACCTATCTAATTCAAGTATTGTATGAGGTATTCTATCAATTGCATATCCACAAAGTGAATAAAAATCATTTACAATGGAATTATTCTACACTTCGCTCCATATAAGAAGGAACTTACTAGCGGACGAATTTAAGGGGCTAGTATACCCGCGATTTGTAACTAGAAAATACCTAGAATCTTACTAGATTTTGGGTCAAAACATGGGTTTGCGCCCAGACGTTGTTTGACCTTATTTGAGCAAATTGTGGGCTGTGCGAGGGCTCATTTTAAAGAGGAAGGTTTATCACTCTTTTAGCGTTTAGCGCTCTTCTCATGATTTTGACGAGATTATGTTTATATCTAATAATATGAGGGCCCAAAAATCTAGGGAAAAAACCCGCAGATTTCAATGCATTTTTCTGTCTCTAAAAGACTTTTTGACTTATATAATGAGAAGGGCGCGATGGGAAAAACCTTCCTCTTTAAAATGAGCCCTCACCCAGCTCAAAATATGCTCGTATATGGTCAAACAACGTCTGGGCGCACATTAGCAGAATTTCCCCATATTACGTTCATCAAGACAGAGTCCAGAGAAGGTCCAGAGCAAGCTAGAGCCAAATTTAGTTCAGCCAGTTTAGACGAGATGGCGCCCAGTCAGGAGGTCTAATGCGCTACTTTACCGTAACATTGAAAGTACAAAGTCTGCTTGGGAGGATTTGGAGGGATTATATGTATAAATGATTTGTATGTAAAAAAACTATATGTATACAGTGTAACAGGTGTATAAAACACCTATCACTCTAAATAAAGTAACCTTATAACCTTGTAATATGGAAATAGCAAGCAACGCCATCTCGTGTACATCAGACAGTGCGTGTTTCTTAGTGTTACCAAACTCTTTTTTTGCACAGACGTTGGCCTTCTGATTTTGTAGTTGGTCATACTGATTTTCTAGTTGCAAATCGAGGGTATACTACCCCCTTAAGACTTTAATGCGCATATGACTCTAATGGAACTGTTTTATTGGCTAATCCCCTACTCGTACTCCGCCGACCACGTGACCATTGAGACAATACAGTAAGCGAAACTCGTTTAAACGCACTTTGCATACTTATTTAGAAGAAAGGGACGGATGATGTTTGTCAAAATTGGGTTACCCACTCTTTGCTAAACCTTTACTTTCAACATCTTTGCTTCGAGATTTTCCGTGTTCACATGCCTGAACATGTCGCAGAGCGAAACGTGTTACAACAGCGTCCACAAGTGCGAAATTCGTTTAGGGATGTTCTGGAGGTACAATGGGAGACAAAAGTACAAGAAATTCATCAATCCATCAATACATGGCAATGAAAGCCATTCATGAGTATATTTTGCATTAAACTTTTGCGAATACTGTACCCTCTGTAGTTATATTCTACATAGACATACGTAGACATAGTGGTCTACACTTGTCGCGTTTCCATGCTAGTGAGAGACAACACGATAAATTTGACGTTTTCTAACAGTTTATAATTTTTTTGCTCTGTAACTGTTTAGTGAATCCTAATAAATTTTCAACATAATTAATTACATAATTATTACTACATATACAAAAAAAAAAACTGGAGTTTCTAGTTGCGTTTTTTCAAGGCTTAAATAGGGTTCGAAGTGGAATTTTATGAATTCTCCATAAGAAGACGTGTTAAAATGTGCAAACATTAAGTTCCTATAATTCTTAAACGGTGCAGTGAATCGAACCCAAACTTTGGTAATTGCATTAATTTAGTAAGACATATATCTTGTCAAATTTTCAAAAATTTTATTGCGTTTTTATATACCTCCAGAACATCCTTAATCGCAGTCCTTTTTTCCTAGATATTGAGAGAAATTATAAAGGAAAGTGGTGGATTTAAAGAGTGATCATAAAAGGTATTGTTGTCCCGTGTGCCTGATTCAGTCATATTTTAACAGAACAGAATGGCGAAAGGGAAATATTTAAATGAAGCTGAAAAGGCAATATCTTCTTTTAAAAACGGGAGGAATTGAATCTTTTCTACTCCCTCCGCGCCGGAAGGATAAAATAGCTTCGACAGCAAAGGATCAATGTTCGCCCGATTGTTGGTTTTTGGGAAGCAAGGTAATTTTCCATAATAAAGAAAACAGGCAGATATCTTTTTAAACGATATTTATGTAGATGCTCTTTCTTCAGAAGTTAGGTTCAGACTGAAGATGGTCCGGAGCTTGCCGGTACATTTATACACGAAAACGTAAGTCACTGTCGTCATGCGGATTCAAAGGGCTGCCGCTCTATCTCTGTTTCTAAACCTACACTGAGAAAAAAATCCTGTCGAAACAAAAAGAATATATGTTGATTCAATAAGATGTACTATTGAATAGTGCCAATATCATATGAACTTATTTTAACATTTAATACTATTGAATTTCAATAGCAAAACTCACTTCCGCCAATCATCTAAGCCAATAGCTTGACCATCAATGTTTTCAAAAAAATAAGATATGGCCTCAAACCATTTCCAGTATAAATCAATACATTTCTCAAATTTGTTTAACAACATATCTGATTGAAGGAAAAAAAGACGTCGTTACACGTCGTTACGCCCGGTTGAACTCGCGATACTTGCGCTTCACACCGACCGTATTCATTCATCAATCACCATACCATTTTATATAATTTCTCCTTTTGTAATTTTTCTGTTTTCGTTAAAATATATTTTGTTATTCATACCTGCTCACAATTATATCGCAATACCTTCCGTTCTATCCTTCCATTAACTAGAGTTTACAACAACGGTATTGAATCGAATACTATTTTCAATCATTTCATGATAGACAATTCAAATACATCACGATTTGCTTCTAAATTTCATACTATTGAAAAGAATACATTGATATTCATCGAAGTAAAAACATTACAATAACACGCGTGTTATTGAAGTAACTGCTTTTGTTTTCTCAGTGTAAGATATCGCAGAGATTAATGTAATAGGACCGGCAGAGATGGTCCCTGGAATGTTTAAAACAATGGTTCTCGGCAACAGTATTCATTTCTGTATCATCACGTCATATATCGACACCGGAAGATATGGTTCCTCGAATGTATACGTATACAATAGTTCTAGGAACAGATAAATAACGTCATATATCAATACCGATAATACAAATTCTGTGACACCGAAGGATCTTCAAAAACAGTGAAGATGGACGCAGCGTTCCAAGTTTGATCCGGTTAGCGAACACACCGGGCGCACACCGGTAGGAAATAAATCAACAATGAGGTTTAATCTCGTCGGTCTTCCGAGCGAATTGTTACAAAATATTTCGCGTCGCGAATGTAGTTAACCAGCTTAACCATCGTCCGCCGAGTTCTCTCGTTCGACGTACGCTCAATAGACGAATATAATTTCCGACGGTTGTTTGCCGTGGGAACGGCATTAATACCTTACAGCACGCGGTGGGCTCTCTCACCGTTAAATAATTACAGTGTAACGTCGAAACAGATTCGGGCGAGCCTTCATCGAGCTCGATTCTGCAACGAGAGTTCTACAACGAGATTGCCCGGTTCTCGAAACGCGACGCGACGCGTGTTACGCGTATTTTGTCGTGCTCGCGCGATACACAGTTACCATTTCCGCAATGACGCGCGATCACGGGCCCGATGACAATTAATTAACGGAAATTGATTTCACGACCGGCACGAACAATCGCGCCGCGTTATTCGCGATAATGCGTACACGATGTTACGTTTCGCGACTTGCAATCGGAGAACGGGATATCGCCGAAACAGTAGGATAACGTTACACGCGATTCACCATATGGCCGATCCGCAACTGAAATGGCATTTGAAAGGTGATCGTTCCGGCCATTATCGCCGCGTACTGCAGTGGACGAAATAAGAATGAAGTTTTAAAAGAAATCTGTCGCGATAAACCTAACTGGATGACTGACTGGTAATCTGTTAAAAAGAGAGAGAGAGGATCCGCACGCATAAAAATCGTTGCATAGAAAGCAGGCTTAATTTGATGTTATCTAGCGGGCCGGTGAGGAAACGAAGAAACGAAACAAGGCTAAGGGACGAGCGGTGGCTAGCCAGCCATATAAATTACGTCCAGAACGTCGCCGAATGTAAATGCAATACAAATTGGACCGGGCCACTTATTATTATTCATTGGGGACATTTGTTAGCTTATCTGACGGCTCGCCGGTTTCTCTCCTCGCGTTCCGCTTCACTTTTTCCGACTGCTTCTCCCCGCTCTATCCAGATTCGATCGTTCCACCCTGGAACGCGGCTACCGTTGATTATTACTTGTTAAATACTCTTGTCGAGGAACACCGGGACGCATTTCAATCGGGTTTATTTGCGACCGCGGAGCCTCGACGAACTGCTGCGATCCTGATCATCCTGATCGTCAAACCTGATCGCAACAGTTTGCTTTTAATGGTTCACTTAAAAATGTATAATTACAGCGATTCTTATACAGCGTGTCCGAGTTTCTTTCCGGCCAAACTTTGCAGGGGGTTCTACACGCAAAAGTAAGAAAAAAATGTTATATGAACATATGCTCTTAAATGTTTTATTAACGAGTTAACATTTCAAAATGACGTCCGTTGTTACGAATACAGGATTGGCATCTAAGAAATATTGATATTATCGTATTACTGATTTCTTCTCCGCTGATATTCCCTTACAGCAGAGTTGGACGAACGCTAGTCACAATTATGATTATTGACTAATAACTTCATAAGCTCTACAAAAGGGACTAATAATTAATGACCAAGTAAATACTTGAGCGTCACTGTGAGTAATGACTACATAAGTATTTGAGCGTAATGACTAATGAGTAATGACTAAATTTTTATTAAGGATGAATATTGACTACTGACTATAATGGCACAACTAATGACTATTCTCTATCCAACGTGAGAACAGTACCGGTGCGCGCAGCTTGGAAGATGGTGGGGGCGCAGCGAGCCTATCATCTCTCACTCCACTATCCACTCCCCACTTTCTTGAACCAATTAGGGTGAAGATGCGCAGTGACAAACAAAAACTGGTCTTCACGCGGTACTGTTCTATCGTTGGATAGAATATAAATACGCAGTCAGAATTTCACCGTGACTAATGACTAAAAATGGTTATAAGTTAAAATAAGACATAATAATAACAAAAAAATAGCCTATTAGTTTATAAACATATAAAATACAGATTATGGCACGTTTGGTCACTGCTAATTCCGATATAGGTTAAGTATACATATTAAGGTATGTTAATCGCGCTATAGTGACTGACGACTAAAGATTGATGACTGATCATTTAAACTAACTAATGATTAATCATAACTAATAAGCAATAACTAACGATTACTTAGAGTTGTGACTAACTAGTGCCATGTAGTTATGACTAACTAATCAACAAGTTTTAACTGACTATGTTAAATTTCGACTAACAATCAATCAGACTATTAGTCATTTTTAAATATTAGTTGATTTTTGCCCAACTCTGCCTTACAGCAGCTCGGGCACTTCCATTACAAAAACCATAAATAAAATGCATATCGGCGTATTCACGATTGGAAATTTCTCGCGGCATCTCGATACGAAGTGGTACAGCGTACTAAACATTATTAGCTCAGCAGAAATCAATGTCGACATCAACTACTTCAGCAAGTAAACATAAGAGTTTATGTAAACACAAATAGAGATATTCATAATACATTCGTACGCTGTGACGGCGAAATGCCAGTTCATTGTCATTTTGTATTATTAGTTATAACTCCTTGATAAACCATTTCAGAGCATATGTCCATATAACATTTTTTTCTTACTTTTGCGTGGAGAACACGCTGGCAAAGTTTGGCCGGAAAAAAACTGGAACAGCCTGTATAGGAAATTGTTAACGCGAACGCGTATCTTTATGTAAATTGTATTTCGCGCTATACTTGTTTTGTTTGATCGTCACCTGTGCTCGCTCTATTTAAATGTATACGTCGATCTATATTTTGTATGTTCTGCATTGTCCTCGCTCGGGCAGTGTAGTTCGCACAGTCGAAGTAAACGGATCTGTCCTCAAGTAATCTGTACGTTCTCTTTGCCTGTCCACCTCGTGTAAAAGTCTAAAGTTTAACCCTTTGCGGTCGGAGCTATTTTAACTCGAAAGCTAAACATTTCTTCCGACCTAAAATATTGCCATTTTTTATGAGATTTTAAATTTGGTGGATATGAAATTTTGATGTTACAGTTTATGAAATAATTAAATGTTCAGTAATTGATTATATACCTACACATCTAATAATGTAAACAATATTTTCAATAATGGTACAGCAACTTTTAATGGCGCCTCAGAGGCGCCACTCGACCGCTAACGGTTAATACTCTATCTTCTTTTCACTATCGGGCTTCGGGATTAAAATATTATTAACGAATCGCTCTCTACAGAAATATAAATTCACCTGCTGAGTCCGGATGTCCGGATGTTCCTTAAGTCTGCACTGCAGTCAGGTTATATCCGCTGCGGCCGATATCTGTTTTTTTTTGTATTATTCATGAATAAATTACGTGTTTTTTTTTCGTTATTCATGAATAAATCGTACGCGCTATAAATGCATGACATTCGCAATTTAAATGATAAGCTAATATTAAAATGCAGATTACTTTCATGAAGCACAACTTCTTCTATATTCTTCGGTATTGTGCCGGAATGCACGAAATATAGAAAATACAGAAAATGTTGTTCCCACGACAGAACAATAAAATTGAACGGTGCCTATCGAAATTTCAGAAGAGTTCCCCGTATGATTCAGATATGGAGACAGTTAATTTGGCAAATTTGTCGGTCCAGTGCATGTACCGAGTGACGTACGCATGCACAGACACACACGCGCACACGAGCCACAATTAAGACGTTGCATCGCGCGGCGAAGCAATTTGTCCTGTAATCGGCGTTGTTGCACGGCTTTCACGGCAGAACAGAATTCTAGGTTGTTCACGGATTATACAGGCGTAATTAACTTCATTTAATGACCTCGGCTGCGCCACGCTATTCGGCAATTCGAAGCGCACAAAGCGACGACTCGTCGGTCGCAATGCGACCGCAATGACCCCGTCTAGGTCTGAGATTAAAGCGGCCTTCAAACTCATGCTGATAATAGAAAGCGTTCCCCTGACGTTCGCGACCAAATTCTCTCTCTCTCTCTCTCTCTCTCTCTCTCTCTGCCGAAAATCAAAGATTCCGCCAGACTCCGGCCACAGGCTTGTATCCCAAACATTATGAGAAAGGAAAGCGAGCTACTGTTCCGAATTTTCACTGAGGGGACCAAAAATAACCCCGCACTAATATCATATGGACAATCTATCCCGGTAAAATCAGTTGGATTTTTAACCGACTTCGAAAAAGGAGGGGGTTACTCAATTCGATCTGTACGTGCCTTTTTTTCGCTTTTTCTTTTCTATGTATGTTCACCGATTACGCCGAAATGGATGGACCAATCGGAACGAAACCTTTTGCATCTTGTAGAGTATGTTCCCGGGATGGTCCCGTGCAAAAAATTCTACATTTCTTTATTAATTACGATTTTATTTGCGAAAATGTAGAGTGGTGATACCGTTGTGAGCTTCGCTGAATGTTAGATACATATTAGGAACAGTAACGACGTGATAAATTATAAATATAAATATAAATTACGATGTTGAAGTTTTTAGGGTGCTGAAATAACGGTATTACTATTATTGGTTTCGACACAACACTTTAATCTGATGAATGTATAGGACAGACCTTCTCATTAGGCGGTCGTACAGAGACTGGGGACAATTACAGAGTGTACGTAATAGTATTGATACATACGAGGTGTCGCTACATAAGATAGTTTCGCGTATCTACTTTATCGACATACTTGTCGTTATTGGTTATTACATTCAACATACGATTTGGAATGTGACGGCTGACAGAGATAAAAAAGAGTGTGAAATAAAAAAAACTTAAAAAAAAATTGAACTGGCTTTGAAAAAACGCACTAAAAAGTATAAAATAATTTTACACGAACTTAAATACAATACAATCTTTTCGGAGGCGGCGCAAAATTGAAAATTTTCGACACTGGAAATTACGCGAAAATCCTTAAATTCTTGTAAATACTAATATATTTATATTAAATAATATTAGGGATTGTCCCAAAAGTTTCTTCCGGAATGTGTTTCTTCAATGTAGCTAAATAAATACGAACAATGCGATAATCTTTATGTTAATGTTTTAGTACTTCCTAACATGAATTTGCATCATGTGCATGAATCGAAAACCAACTTTTGGAACAACCTAATATTTATTTAGGAATATTAAAGGAACACATTCCGGAAGAAACTTTTGCTTTAATATAATATATATATATTTGCTAATATATTTGCGCCGCCTCTGAGAAGATTGTATTGTATTTAAGTTCGTGTGTATTCACATATATTAAATGGAAATTATTTTATACTTTTTAGTGCGTGTTTTCGAAGTCGGTTTAATTTTTTTTTAAAAAGCTTTTTTCTCATATGTTGTAGCTTTTGATCTACTGAACAAAAGATGTAATGGGCACAGAGCTCAATAATGAACAGTTATCGAGTTATAATCAGTAAATTTAGTAGTGCACGTATTACAATAGGAGCCGCACAATGTCTAAATAAAATCAATCTTGTCATTTTTCTAACGGAACGCACCAAACACATCAATCTTGTCATTTTTCTAGAGTAATTAGTTGACTACAGGATGTGAAAAGAAATTTTTTCAAAAATTGCATTTGACCGGAATTGTCGCGGAAATACTAAATGTTGCATTTTACAACTTTATTATGCGGGCTTATATTGAAATTTTGAAAAATATGTTTTGTAGATCTGTGTGGTTTATATACGCGTTGTGAAAGTTTCATGTAAGGTAGTAGTAAGTTCATAGAAAGTAGTGTAAGAATTCTTAGATTTACTGCTGTTGTAGTCCGAAAATCGTGAAAATCTGCAACTTTTACCATCTTTAAATGCTTGTAGCTCAGTGCAATGTCGACCGATTTTGACGAAATTTTCCAGATATGCATAATTGGAACAGATCTACAAAACGTATTTTTTAAGTTTTCGATATAGGCCCACAAAAAAGTTGTAAAATGTATCTTTTAGTATTTTCTCTACAATTCCGAGCAATTGCAATTTTTGAAAAAATTTCTTTTCACATGCTGTAGTGAACTAAGTGCTCTAGCTTCCGAAAAAAGTTTGAATCGTATAGTCCAATACTAAAAAGATTATCGCGTTTTTTAGAGCGTACGAATATTAATGGGAGTCACTGTATTTTTGAGGCTTGGTAGATTTAGTGTTACACTCCTCGTCAAAAAGATAGCCCAGGTGTGCTATCTTTAATTTCTCAATGACGCATGTAAAATTTTTCGTCTGTAACGTATAATATCAAAACATTATGAGCTCAGAATATGCGGCTTGCTGGAAATGTGTCAAATGTCGTAGAAGTTCGTATACAACAAAGAAAAACTGTTCCATACTAATTGTAAGATCGAAATGATAGCACACTCTGTGAATATGTTTAGAAAAGTTGCTCAGTATTTCATGATCTATCAACGAGTAAAGATTACAGTACAATATTATATAAATGTGTAAGTATGGGACGCGGAAAAAAAATTGAACGAGTCTGAAAAAAGCAAATTTTAGAACTAAAACAGCAACAGTTGTCAGTAGCGAAAATATCGAAAGTAATAAAAAGAAATCCGTAAAGTAATACACAATTTCTTAAAAAATGTTGAAGATTATAGCAAAAAGAAAAGTACTGGTCGGCCGTCATCGTTATCCGATCGTGATAAGCGAGCAATATTGCGTGTAGCTTCCAACTCGCACTTAACAACGAAGCAAATAATGGAAAAATCTGGTGTTAGTGCCAGTGTTTCAAGTGTTCGTCGAGTTCTACTATCCTGCAAAAATATTAAGAGTCTAAAATTGAAAAAAGAAACCTCCGTTAACAACGAAACACAAAGCAGAACGTTTACGCTTTGCAAAAGAAAGAGTGCATTGGAAAAAGAAATGGAGAAGGGTACCATTTTCGGACGAAAAAAAATTTAATCTGGATGGTCCTGATGGGTTAAAATATTATTTTCATGACATAAGAAAAGAGACAATGTCAGCAATTCGACGACAAATGGGAGGAGGCAGCGTAATGGTTTGGGCCGGCATCGGTTATTTCGGCAAGACAAGTATCAAGTTCATCAATGGGAGAATGAATAGTGTTCAATACATAAATTTAATCAAAGAACAAATAAATAATCATGCAGAACGCATCTCTGGACCTGATTACATCTTTCAACAAGATAATGCATCTGTACACACATCAAGATTGGTCCAATCATATTTTAATGAAAATAATATATCTGTTTTGCCGTGGCCTGCACGCTCCCCGGACCTTAATATTATCGAAAATTGCTGGGCAGAACTTGTTCGCGGTGTATACGCGAATGGAAAGCAGTATCAACACGTACAAGAATTAAAAAATGCAATTGTACGCGAATGGGATACGTTAAGTCAAAATTATATCCAAAAACTATATAAATCGATACCAAATCGTACAATAGAAGTAATAGAAAATAAAGGGGGATGTACACATTATTAAATAAGTATATATGTTTGATAAGTAATTATTGTTAGTTAAAATTTATGTTCATTATTATTTTCTTATTGTACATGTGCTATCATTTCTTTCTTAAAAATAAAACCATTTTTTTTTTGGTTACACAGTAAACCTTATAATATTTTTAATTATTTTCAACGAACCGCATATTCTGAGCTTATAATGTTTTTATATTATACGTCACAAACGTAAAAATTTACATGGGTCATTGAGAAATTAAAGATAGCACACCTGGGCTATCTTTTTGACGAGGAGTGTAATCTTATTCGGTGCCGCCCGGTATCGACGCGCGAATTTCGTGCAAGTTAATTACAGGCCGAACAAAGCGTGGCTCCTTCCAACGATCGTCCCAGATACACGGTCGGACACGCAGGATTCGAAAACCGCAAAACAAGCTCGGCAAGGGAAGAAACGCGTTCTGCGTACGGATGCGCTCTACCGAAGGCAATTTCCATGCATGGTCGAGCTGAATAATTTCCGGTGGTCGGCTGCACCGAATCTTACCTCGTGCATGGAAAATGAAAGAGAGCCGCAGACAGTTATACAGTCCCGGGGAAAACGTCGATGTTACTAACGACTCGGTATCGTTTGAAGCCCCGGGAATCATGTGAACTAAACGGTGAGTTGGGACCATGATATTCTACAATTTGTTTACCTTATGGTTGGAGTCCGGTCGGAGCGGTTATGCTTCCATCTGGCATATACAGTGGTCGAAATTTCTATAAAGTCATCTTGTTTTTCATAGATATTTTAAAAATATCACCATTTTTGTTGATTCATCGTATCTGGTCTTCTGCCTTGTAGACACTCGGATAGAGGGACTGCGTACTCTACACCGCTATGTTTATTATTTACGTTTTTCTTAATATTTTTCTGTGTGGTGCAGAACACAAGTGCGAAGTTTCTATAAAGTCACTTAATGTTTCTCTGTATTCTGAGCAGAGAATTACGGAAAACTGCAAATATTCTAAAAGTATTGGTTTTAGAACTCACAGAAATCCTGTTTGTCATAATTTGATTCACGTGTATTAAAATGCCGAGAGGAAAAGTACTAACAAGTGAAGAAAACGCATCAATCGATGCTTATAAAGATATGGGCTGCTCTAATCGCGCAATTGCTAAGAAAACTAATCGGTCATATACTGTGATTAATAATTATATCAATTTACGTGAAAATTACGGGAAAAAATCATCATAAAGGTAGTAATAAAAAATAGTCAAAGAGACAACATTCATTATTAATGAGGTCTGCGACTAAGGAAAGGAAAAATGCAGCACAATTTCGAGCTGAATTAGAGCTCCCAGTAACAACAAGACGTGTGCAACAACTTTTAAATTCTTCTGGACAAAAATACAACGTAAACCAGGCCTTAAAGAAGTACATAAACCGGCCCGCATTGATTTCGCACGGGCACAAAACACAGTGACTTTATAGAAATTTCGACCACTGTATTAGAATGCTGTTTAAAGTCTTTTGATATTCCTGCTGGTTCAAATTAAAAAGTCCATACAGTTTATATTTACCGATATTTTAAAGATTGATATAGTTAGATATTGTGAACGGAGATGAAAGAATACAATCGAGTTTCTGCACTCGATTCTACAGCCGGGGCATCGATTTCATACGCTATCGGCGGGTTTGTCTCGATTAAATAGAGAAACGTAACTTCTGCGAATATTAAACAGTAGCTGCGACCGCTAAACTGTGGTTTCAGCTAGCAAAATGGTGCGCGCATGTTGACTTCGTTTGTTCTCTGTTAAACGGAATAAGGCCGCATTGAATTGTCCGTTTACTGTCAACTACCGGGTAGAATTGCGAAGTAACAATTAGCCGGTCCTATTTCCCTTTGAACCGTCCCTTTGAACGCATTCTCCGATGCCATTGTGAATTTTTAATATCATTTTAAATGGAACAAAGTAACATCACAAACGAGATATAGGAATAGACCTGAAACCTTATCGGACTTGGTGTCCACAGGAATCTGTAGTACCGACACCTTAAAATGCCAGCGTGATAGCAATAATTTTCTTTAAATTATATCCATAATTTGCTATTAAACCAGCTAGAAATATTGTGCCCCTCGAAACAATAATAATACATCTTTTTAATTCTATACAGTGGCCGAAATTTCTATAAAGTCACTGTGTGTGTTTGTCACTGTGTGACAAAAAGTTCTCCCGTCGTGTTATTTCTCTTTTAATCTGAAATTACGTTACCCTACAAATTTTAGCTTTTCCCGGGAACTTGGAGAAAACGTGCAGTTTTTTAGAGCTGCATGCGAATCTGCAAATTTTCTTTTTAATTGTGAAGTCGTGTCGGTCACAAGACCCCGTGCGATTAACTCTTTGCACTTAGAACTTATTTAATATTTTAATAATCTATCGAAAGTATTAAATCAAGTTTTACAGGGTGACAAGAAATAACGTAGTTAATCATTTCTTATTATAATTCTGTCAAATTGACGAATTTTGAAAAACCAAATAATAACAACCATAACATGGACCTTTAGTATTCATATATTTAAGAAGTTTCGAAATGGCCACCCTTTGCGCCGATACAGAGGCTCAAACGTGTCTTGAAATTTTCGGCAATGGGCCGCAGCTCTTCTGGCGTCATTCGGTCCCACTCCTGGGACTACAGAGATGTTTTCAAAACACGTTTGAGCCTATGAATCGGCTCTAAGGGTGGGGCCACTTCGAAACTTCTTAAATATATGAATACTACAGTGGTCGAAATTTCTATAAAGTCACTGTGTTTTGTGCCCGTGCGAAATCAATACGGGCCGGTTTATGTACTTCTTTAAGGCCTGGTTTACGTTGTATTTTTGTCCAGAAGAATTTAAATGTTGTTGCACACGTCTTCTTGTTACTGGGAACCCCAATTCAGCTCGAAATTGTGCTGCATTTTTCCTTTCCTTAGCTGCAGACCTCATTAATATTCAATGTTGTCTCTTTGACTATTTTTTATTACCACCTTTAAGATGATTTTTTCCATAATTTTCACGTAAATTGATATAATTATTAATCACAGTATATGAACGATTAGTTTTCTTAGCAATTGCGCGATTAGAGCAGCCCATATCTTTATAAGCATCGATTGATGCTTTTTCATCACTTGTTTGTACTTTTCCTCTCGGCATTCTAATACACGTGAATCAAATTATAACAAACAGGATTTCCGTGAGTTCTAAAACTAATACTTTTAGAATATTCGCAGTTTTCTGTATTTCTCTGCTCAGAATACAGAGAAACACTAAGTGACTTTATAGAAACTTCGCACTTGTGTTCTGCACCACACAGAAAAATATTAAGAAAAACGTAAATAATAAACATGGTGGTGTAGAGTACGCAGTCCCTCTATCCGAGTGTCTACAAGGCACAAGACCAGATACGATAAACCAACAAAAATGGTGATATTCTTAAAATATCTATTAAAAAGAAGATGACTTTATAGAAATTTCGACCACTGTGCGAGTTTGACAACAAGCTTCCTATGTTTTTCCTACAATGATTCCGTTACCTAATTCCTTTGTCTCCCTCACAGCCTCGTTTATTCGGTCATTGCCTTAATGAACGTTGCTGTGATCCTACAAGTTTAATTTCAAAGTCCCCACTCTTTAATCCTTGTATAAAAGAGAGCACCGTTTGCTCCTCGCGGAATTCTTGTAATTTCTGCTCGTCATACTGACACGCTGCTATTCAATACACATCGCTACGCCCGGTTATATTCGCGATACTCGCTATTAACACCGACCGTATTCGATCATCACTCATTTCGACATTTCATATAATTTTCCTTTTTTTTTTGTAATTTTCTGGTTTAGTTAAAATATACTTTCTTGTTACATATACCTGACTCAACCTTCTATTTCAATTCTTTCCATTTTCTATCCTTCATTAACTAGAATTTACAACATCAGGTCTATTCCTATATCTCGTCTGTGGTAACATTACCATTTAGCGTGAAGCAAGAAGCAGTTGGAAGCAGTTCGAAAAATGCTTTTGAAAATCCCAGTGTGAAACGCGATAACAATAATATCCCAGCAATTTATGCAACGCATAAAATCCGAAGTCCGTTCACAAGATTTTCAAGTCGGCTGCATTAAAATCGAATAAAATGGCTCGTCTGAATTGAACGTTTTCAGTTCCCCAAAGAAATGATTAAAACGTGCCGGGGCAAAGGCAGGGATCGCGATAGAACCATTACAAATTCTATTTATACAGCGCTGTAAGCGCATTAAAACCATCCATTGTGCAAATCGCATCAAAACTAGACGAATTCAACGCGATATCGCAGCGAGCCGTTTGATGTTACTGATTCAAAGCCGGGAAATCTCTCTTCCTCTCGGTACGAACTTTCGTCTAGTTCCTTCGGAAGCATTCGGCTATCGACCGATCGAAAGAGATCGTGGCATTCGCGAGAGTGCATACCGTAATCGTATTATCCCTTCTCTAACGGGAGGGTCTCTGTGCGAGAGAAGCCCTGTCCGACGTCTTTCATCCCCCCCTCAACGTTATTTAAAGAGCAGCTTTTCCTAATTAAACCAACCTGGCTGCGTCGCGTTCGCTTAACACACGTGTCCGCAAAATTTTCGTTGCTTGCAGAACGATAAATTATTATTAGCCTTACAATTATTACTGGGTTGTTCGGAAAGTCTCCGCCGATTTTTGGAGTAAATTGAAAACGAAGAAAATTGTACTAACAATCAAGTTTATTTAATAAGATATGTGCCATTTTGTTCGATGAACTCAAAGTGACCTTTGAGCCGTCACACAGTGCGGCATGCAATGGACAAAAATCAAAACAATCATGGTTCGATTCTAATCTAATTATCCAACAAAATCATTAGTCGGTAAGTAAGGAATGTGTATGTAAAAAGTAGTATCCAAGAAAATCAATAGGGGATCAGTAACGGCCAAGAGTTTATTGTAGTATAAATACTAAAAAGTTAGATTACTCGTGCCCTAATTGCTCTTTTAGGTTCGTTTTTGTTTTAACCCTTCGTGGGTGGGGTGATCTCGCGTCCTTATTCGAGTGGGGCAGTGCACTCGGTGCGCCAGGCTGTTTTGGGTCAGTTTTACTCAGTTTTGACTTTTATATCATCAGGTATTCAGACAGATCCATGTAGGTACATTACTAAATATAATTCAGACATTATCAAAAGAACGATGTTTTATTGAAAATGAGCACAAAATAACTCTCGATCTTCTCGTTAAAATTCGATTGGCGCACTCAGTGCACCAGCCCCACCCTCGAATGGTTAAACTGTTTGTTACAACTTAGGTATGGAGAATTTGACCAGAGGTATGCATAATTGTAACTGGCAATTTAGGAATTGCGTTTTCTCCTTAAATGCAATTTACAAAAAAAAAAACTGTTCAAAACATTCTGTAATTTTGGCTGTTCTGTATCAACAAGATGTTGCAGCATATTGCTATATAATTTTTTTCTGCGATAAATTGCAAGACTCGATGTTATTTAATTTTTAGAGAAATGCATTTGTAATCGCGATTTGGTTGAAGCTTGGATGTCCGAACACACTTATTCCCAGAAATTATCAAAAGTTAGACAAAAACTCTGTTCTCTATTAAACGTGAACGTTACATTACACGAAGTGGAAAAGAGAAAGAAGATTACCATTATTTTTTTTACTAGTAAAAAATAAGGTGTTGTGTATTGTCAAATAATTATGCATTATAGTTAGATGTAATTAAATTTAACCATATACTGAAAAAATATATTTCGAACAAAAGTTGTACAGTATACAGTTGACAACAAATTGCAATAACAACTAATCATGAAAAACTCTTCATTAAAAGAAAAAAAGATAAGAATAAACTTTTTTACTAATGGAACCTTATATTTTTGGTGCATTAATCGATGCATCTTTGTATTCCCTTTAAAAAATTATTAAGGTACTTAGGTCAAAGATTGATTAGTTTAGAAGTTATGATTTTTGTCTCGAATGTCCATTTACACGCCGCACTGTGCGTCAGTGAAAATGCAGAGATGATTTGGATAGCGAGTCTTAATGTGATCTGTGAATTCTGCATTAAGGTGTGCGGATCTTTGCAGTAGTAATTCAATGTTCCTAGAGTGTTCTTGCACCATCTATCGGAAATCGGCGGTGACTTTCCGGACAACCGAATAAAACACTGACTCGGAAGATCGGAAACAACTCGCTTCTTCGCAGAGTACTCTTAATGCCGGCGTAATGGCGAATTTGCTTATCGAATCGGCCGTGTCGCGTCGAGCTTGTACCGAAGTCTGGCTGTCGTAAAGAGACCATCGTTGCCAGTTATTATACGCGTGTTCTGATATTGTTCTGAAGTGGCTTGAAGGAGTTTCAGCTGTTCCATTACCGTGAACACGTAATCCCGTAAAGACTAGCCCCGCTCGCCGTGAAACGATGCCGGAACTTCAGAATCCGGACTCGCTATCAAACCTACGTGGAAACGTAGTTGTTGCTAAACGGTCCTGAAGGCACTCCCCCGCGCCCGGTGAACTCATTATGCATACCAATTTTATGGAACATGCCAGCTGCTTATCCGTGTGCGCTCGATAGATACGAATAATATCGAACCTATTAACATGAGTCAAGAAACCGAACCAGAAGCGGCCATGAATAGCCGTTTGGAGAAGGCTATCTCGGCAGTCCCAAAAGCGTTTCCTTATTGAGCGAGCCGTACGTTTCGAGGTTTATTTATGGCATATGACTATACCAACCAGGCAGTATCGGCAGGGTTAAGACTATGGTTAGCGCTAAATCGGGCAGCATCAATTAGCACGGCTGCTAATTGCAGTCCTGGATCGTAGACCGAAACCGTGTACGTACCAAGATTCGAATAGCTTGTGGGCATGAAAGGAGCCGCGAACCGTCAGGCTCTAGACCCGGTAGTCCGGCTCTATTAAAAGAATCCTAAATTGAAAGCAATCGGTCGTTAAGGAGCAGCGAGCCAGTCGTTTGAAATCCAGATTTCCAACTTGCGAGATCGACTAGCGAATAGATTGCTAATCCCTCGGTGGAGCGATCCTCTCTTTCTCTCTCTTATTGCACGCGGGCCCGTTAAAGAATAAGAAGCCTGATCAGTTCTCGATCCCTCTTTCTCGTTCGTCTATCTTTCCTTGTTCCACTTTGGGATCCTCCTTTTTTCCTCTCTCCCCGTAGCTTCTGGTCTCTGTCTCGGCGAGACCCCTCTCGGGCATTCTTTGCTCCTTAAGGGCGCGCGGAACGCAGAAATGGCAGAGTGGAAACGGGAAATTGTCGGCACTCGATCCCTTTCGACGTAAACGAAGACGTAGTGAGGCGTGCAATGATCAAGTATATCTCGGGGAAGATTAACGACTCGTCGGGCCAAGTGAAGGGCCAAGGGAGCCGAGAATCGACGGCACAAGAGAGCGAGGAGGGCCAATTACGGTCGTCTCTCGATCCGTCTCGCCACGATTTCGACTCGATTCCCGATTTAATCGAACCTCGAGGGGTGAGAGACAGAACGCTACCCTAACCGTCCCTAGCCGCAGAATGGATTTTATTCTCCGCCGACGCGAAAACGTCTGTCTAGAAAGTTGTACGACGCCCCGGCCAACGCATCCCGCGAATTTGAATGCGAAAGGGTTGCGCGGCAAGTTCCACCGAAGAACTTCCCGCCCGGGGATTCTGCAATTAAAACTTACGGTTCTTTCCACGGTCTTGGTAAACTTGCGCGCGACCGTGTTTGAGTTTTTCGAACCGGGTCCTCTTTCACTCGATTCTCCCTTCGACTTCCCGCCGCGCGGTCAGCCTCCACGTCGCACAGTGGTCCAAACTGCCGATTTAGGAGTGCAACAGTCAAAAAATCGAACATGTAGTAGGCATTTAATATTGTTTCAAACATCAACACATATGTCTGTAAAAGCTAAAATCGACAATTTTACTTCTCAAATCAGTTATTGTTAAGTGTGGCATAGGTTGAAAGTAGCAGTATGGAAAGTACATCGATGTAAAGGACATCCTTTTCACCAATTATTTATTGTTTAGAACGTTAATATTGATTTCTAATTATAATAGCCGTGTTCAGCAGCATTAGGAAGATATGAAAAAAAATATAAAACAATTTTTCGGAAATGTTTAAATCATTTTCCTCAAAGAAGTATTAAGAAATTTATTTTTTCAGTATGTTGTAGCAAATACTAATGATATTCGCCCGTATTCGCGCTAATTTTTGCATGAATATTAGGAACGGAATATGTAGTTTATGGTTTCATCAAATTTATTAGCAGAAAATTGCAGATTAGCAAGTTATTTGATTTTTTCTGGTACAGTTCGATGACGAGTACGCGTGGAACGAAGAGGTTTTAAGAAATTCATTTCTTAGGTTAGTAGGAAATACTAACGATACTCGTCCGTATTCGCGTTAATTTTTGCATGAATATTAGGAACGGAATATGTAGTTTATAATTTCATCAAATTTATTTGTAGAATAATGCAGATTAGCAAATTATTTTATTTTTTCTGGTACAGTTCGATGACGAATACGCGTAGGACGTACATATATGTATAACAGACGTATTATTATAATAATATATAATAGACAATTAATAGACGTATTAGGCAATAATGTGCAAAGAATGCCCGGTGTTGTGGCATTGTTGTTGGAGCGCCGATTGGCAGTTATTTTCGCGAGTCGTAGAGAGCGTAAACCAAAAGAGATTGATTTCATATTGTTATAGGCTTTCCACATGAATGTTTCCCATTCTTATTGTGTCGAAGAGATCGTTAACAGCTTGGATTGTGTTAGGTTATATAATTAGATGTAAATAAAATATAACTATATATAAATATTGTTTTGTTTTTATTTTTATTATTATTGTGTTTTTTACATGTATTATTATTGTTGTTGTCGTAAATTTCATTTCTGAAAATTATACTTTTGTAAAAAAAGAACAATTGTGTACAAGTTTTTCTTTTCTAACACTATACATTAAAACTGGCATTATAAATTGAAATATGTTGCTCCCTCTGCTATATTTTAAGAAAAAAAAAATATTTCAATAAACTTACGGAACTCAATTAGCCTTCTTTATGCTTACCTAATGCGTATAGAATACATGTAACACAGAATTATCGATTATTAGAAGCGTTTAGACTTCTGCACTGCTAAATCGGCCGTTTGGACCACTGTGCGTCGGTTTCGATCTGCAGTCTTCCCTCTCTGTAACTGTCGCGCAGGTCTCTACTGAAATATCCAACGCGGTAGTAATTGCGGTTAAATCGTTGCAACAAACAGAGGAGCCGCAACTTCGTATTTCTCACTTAACAAACCACCGGTCTTCGTAACACTCGCTTACCTCCCAGGTGTCCCGGCGAGGCTACAGGACCGTATCAATCAGCCACCGGTATTAATTACGACGCTCTTGATCCTGCCCCTAATCGTGACCACCGAATTCGATATTTCCTCGGCAGGACTCTCGGCATTACAGTCACGTAATGAGAAATCGGACACCTTGCTGGAAAGTCGTTCGCGTCCGCTCACACTTAACCGGCGCATTAAATTAGAAAAATTTACAGTCGACCCCTCTCGCAATTTTATCTGCTCGGCCGACATCTATCCGCGAGTTCTCGAATTCCGCCTCCTCCGCGGAAGTCTCTCTTCAAGAAAGAAAGAAGGATCCGCGCTTGTGTGTAGTACCGCTCGATTCACAGATCCGCGCGCGCACGCGTTCTGAGGGCACTTACAACCGGTGATATTAGCATATAAACTAGAAAATGTTTTATCGCGTCTCCGCGAGGCACTCTCAAGGGACGACACGGTCTTTCGGCGAGCAGCCAGATATTTATTGGCCCTTAACGATCATTAGGCAAGCCCGAAAACAAATGGCTACTCCGTACGCCGCTCGTTCCCCTTTGATACCACCTTCGCTTCTTCTTTTCATTGCATTTGACCACGCGTGCGTTCGTAGCGCTCTTTTTACTGCATTTTACAACAACAAATTATTGGAAACGACGAGAGAACGACGTCTGACAATACAAAACCTGGATAACACCGACACAATAATCTGAAACATCGTCGAACTAAACGCAATACTCGAGCGCCGGAAGAAGGATGTGGTGTACTCTTGGATCCCATCACACGTCGGCAACGAAAGCAACGAAGAGATGGACGCAACAGCAAAATTCGACAGTTCTAGTACAGCCGAACCCATCACAAGACTTACAGTGACTCAAACAATTGATCAAATGTTCGAACAAAAAGGAAACAAGTCACAGTACAGTAATTCTTCTATCGAAGTCCCACACCCGTGTTTTGAACGGACTTCGATAGAATAGGGTGGCTAAATTTTTATGACTGCGTCTACCGCGCCCGAGACTTCAAACGACGAGCCGAACATAGAGAAGGACAGAATGAAATAGGATCGCGTGGCTGAAGCGTGTCGCCGTCGCCGGCACAGTTTAAAGGCCCGTGCGTCATCACAATGAAACACCAAGACCTCAGCTTCTTTATTTTCTATGATATCATTATGGAACTTTCGCCAACATATTCGTGGCATTTCTCTGATTAAAATGATACCAAACACGATATAATTTGGCCAATATTTAGTGGTTTAATCGACGATGAAAGTTTCGAACGCAACGAAGAAGAGCATATGGGAAAGAAAGAGACGCGGACAGTCGACGTCGCCGGCACATTTCAAAGGTCCGCGTTGTCGCTGGTCTTCGTTGCTTCGAAACTTTTACCGTCGATTAAACCACTAAATAACGTTGAAATTATATTGTGTTTGGTATCATTTTAATCAGAGAAACGCCAGGAATAAGCTAGTAAAAGTCCCATAAACCGATCATTAAAATTCAGAAGTTTGAGAACTCGATGGTCTCGAGTCAATGTGTGGTGTTCACACCGATATACCCGAGCCGAGATCAATCATCGCCGCTCTACGGCGCGGCGCAACGTTGGTCGGCAGTGGAGTGAGTAGGCACTGGACATCGATAGAACAGGCGACCCAGGACTTCGATGGAAGAATTACTGTATACCTTTCTCTGAATCTTGCTTAAGACTGTTGATACATATACGAAAAGTGTTAACATTGCGTCGGTACTTTACGACAGTTTAAGTCCTGTAATTGTACAAAGCGGACGTGTATTACGAATTTGTTTATTCTGTGCATACTTGATCAATTAGTTGTGTTAAGCTCAATTGTGAAAAATTCTTATATTTTTCGCATTCCTTAGCACAAATATAATTACTGGTAAGTCATAACGTTATTTTTACACATTCGAGAATACGTTTGTGATAAAATAATTAATCAAAAACATATTTTTAGTCATAAATTACAAGCCTCTTAAGCAATACCTAATCGTATATTTATGGAAAAGGTATTTATTTCTATAATACAACATATTATTTCGGGGGCTCTGTGAGACCCCACTTACCACTCACGATACATTTTCCCACCTTACCAATGCCGCAGTAAGAAAAAAAATTGTTACTTCAATAACACGCGTGTTATTGTAATTTTTTACTTCGATGAATATGAATGTTTTCTTTTCAATAGTATGAAATTTAGAAGCAAATCGTGATGTATTTGAATTGTCTATCATGAAATGATTGAAAATAGTATTTGATTCAATACCGTATATTATTATTCGTAATATTTCTTTTTTTCCTTCAATCAGATATGTTGTTAAAAAAATTTGAGAAATGTATTGATTTATACTGGAATTGGTTTGAGGCCATATATTATTTTTTTGAAAACATTGATGGTCAAGCTATTGGCTTATATGATTGGCGGAAGTGAGTTTTGCTATTGAAATTCAATAGTATTAAATATTAAAATAAGTTCATATGATATTGGCACTATTCAATAGTACATCTTATTGAATCAACATATATTTTTTATTTATATCGACAGGATTCTTTTCTCAGTGCGGGTTAAACACGCAACTAAGGAAAAAAAAATTATTCTTGTGCTGAAAAATATGAATTTTCTACGCAAACACGATCGCAGGATAAATTTACGACGTTAGCGTTACTTTCGCGCGCAATGCGAAATTATAAACCAAACCGAGGGTGGCGTCGGGGTGGTCGCGGGTGTCATAATTCACGTGCAAGCGGCGCGTCATGCAAAGAGTACGCGCCGCAATCGAAAAAAAAAGAAACTGGTTCTTTTGTGAGAACCGCGTATAGTATCTGTTCGCATAAATCTGTCGCTTAAGTGGAGTCTCTTATTTCAGTGCGCGTTGTTCATACGCCACCGTGCTCGTGTCACGGCGCTACGCAAATACACTTTAAGCTGTTCCACGGGGGAATTATTTCCTGCGACCCCGTTCCCCCGACGACGTTTAATCCGGGCATCGTCATTTGCAATAATTGAAGATTTGTATCTACGCGGAGCCACCTTCGCTTCGGTGGAAGCAACGAATACAAATTAGCGTTTGCTGGATTTATGCACCGGTCCGAGAGCACGCCGTTGAGAGCACAATTATGTGCGATTAGACTTTCCACGGGAGTAACGTTTATATTCGGACATTTTATTAATTCTTTCTTTCTTTTTTATTAAGCTATAAAAACCCACATGGGATTATCAGCAGCATACGCGTGTCCGTGCATTAGGGGGCGGATCTTATATTTCGACCATGAAATTTTGAGCACCACTCGCCCCAATATTGTTCCATTTCATTTCAAAGTTTTAGACCAATCGGACGTCGGAAACGTGTGCCACATTAGGGTGGACCCTAGGTATTTTTTAGGAAATCTTTTTGCGAGATTTTTTCACGCCCCCCCCCTAAAATTGTGCCATTTGGTAGGAAAATAATTCCTGCAAAAGATGAAGTTGATCGGATAAGGGGAAGACGTGCCACATTGACGTTGATGTTGCGAAGAACATTAAATTTTATAGGAATGGAAATATATTTGTTGTTTTTTCCAACGTCTTCCCTTTATCCGATCAACTTCATCTTTTGCAGGAATTATTTTCTTACCCAATGGCACAATTTTAGTGTGCATGTTAACATTAGAAAGGTAACTTAGAATCTAGGGTTGACGATATGTTGGAATATTTCCGAATGCAACTCTAAAGGTGCAAACATTGAGCTTTAAATAATTTATGTATACAGGGTCATCCGTTTTTAAACGGCCAAACGTTAACCAGCTGTAGAGGACCCCAAATGGAACAACTTTTACCCCTATCACTTTTTTTGTCTCGGTCTTGATTTCCAGATAATTGCAAAAAACCATCATTTTTTGAGTTTACATAAAATTAAATATCTCGGGACTCCAATGATGAATCTTGATGGTTTTTCCTTTGTTTCGTTTAAAATAAGTCGGGGCATCTTTTTTATTAAATAAAGTTTTTTGTATGACCTTCGGATCATGGTTTTTTTTGGCGTGGGGGAAATTTTCGGGAAATTGGGAAATTTGGATGCAGCTGTCTCAATAAGTAACAATGAAAAGTACGAAAAGGTTGCATATATATATATATATATATATATATATATATATATATGTTAATATATATATAATGTTAATATGTTCCTGGGATGATTAATAATTAATAAACCACGATTGAATTCGATTACTTATCATCTAATCGATATCTCATTTAACGTAATTAACATTTCAACGGGAAATTGTAAATAGACGCGTGAGGAATAGAACGTTCAGAGCTTCTACCCAATTTAGTTACATAATGAGAATCTCCATTTAATACGGAATTTAATGTAGGCCAGCAATTCGATGGGCAATAACTGGGTAAATTGTTGAACCTGCGGCAACATTTCAAAATATACATTCGGAGAACGTTAATATAAATTCGAAATGAAGACTGAAATAAAAATATTTATTTTAAAATGTTTCATATAAAAGAGCAGCACGCTATAGTTTCTACAGCAGAGAATGAGCCAGAACACTGGTAGCTTGTACGCGTAGCAGTAAGTTATTGCTCGGAATGATTTAAAGTATTCCATTAGACAACTTCGTTACGTTGTTGTCTGCTCGGTGCACTCATGGCAAGAGTTGATGAGGGTTAAACCACGTGTTGAATTTTGCCGGAGTCCTGGCGTTTGCATTAAGCCTGACGAGATCGCTGACAGCGTTTTCTCCGGAGACAATTTATGGTGTGGTAAATAATACTACACAGTATGTCTGGGAAATAATGGAACTGTTTAAATAATAAAAAAAAAACACAATTAGTTATTTTGCCGAAATTATTCCTCTTTATTCACCTTAACACACCGCTGGGCACGTTCCAGCAATGCTAGATTTTTTAATTTAATAGCATAGATTTTCATAGATCTTTTAATTTAATTTTTTTATTATAGCATAGATTTTTTAATTTAATTTTGCGGAAACGCCTCAATAACCCTCGTCACACGGCACTTTGGACTTGTATGATATTGTCATAAAACCTTTCATGGCCAGTTTGAGTTTAGGGAACAGGAAATGGTCACACGGTGATAAGTCAGGCGAATACGGAGGATGTTGGAGCACACAGACTTGTTTTTTCGTCAAAAATTCGCAGTGAGACAGTGCATTATCGTGCAAGAAAAACCAACTTCCCGGCGCTCGATATTTTGGCCTCTCAATCAAACGATTCTCTTCCACAAACGCCAATAACGCCAGATAATACTCACCATTGACATTTTGACCCTGTGGAACGAATTCCCAGTAAATTGATATAATTATTAATCACGGTATATGACCGATTAATTTTCTTAGCAATTGCGCGATTGGAACAGTTCATATCTTTATAAGCATCGATTGAAGCGGTTTCGTGAACGTGAATCAAATTATAACAAACAGGATTTCTGCGAGTTCTAAAACTAATACTTTTAGAATATTCGCAGTTTTCTGCCGTAGTTCTCTGCTCAGAATACAGAGAAACACTAAGTGACTTTATAGAAACTTCGCAATTGTGTTCTGCACCACACAGAAAAAAATCAAAACAAACGTAAATAGTAAACACAGCGGTCTAGAGTACGCAGTCCCTCTATCCGAGTGTCTGCAAGGCACAAGACCAGATACGACAAATCAACAACCACCGAGCAGACAAACAGACAAACAAACAAGAAAAGCGAGCTAATAAAAACGTGGTAAAAATGGTGATATTTTTAAAATTATCTATTAACCCTTTGCACTCGGAGCTATTTTATCTCGAAAATTATACATTTCCTCCGAACTAGAATAATTCCATTCTATATGATCTTTTTTCATTTTATAGATATGCAATTGATATGATACCTCATACAATACTTAAATGTTTCGTAATTTGATAAATCCCAACATATTTAATAATGTAAACAATATTTTGAATAATGGTACAGCTATTTTTAGTAGTGACCGAGTCATCACTCGAGTGCTAAGGGTTAAAAAGAAGATGACTTTATAGAAATTTCGGCCACTGTATTGTGGACACCGAGTTAGGCTCGTCGAAGACTCGCTTCCTTCACTTGAATCATTATTACCGAATGTTAGGTTGTCCCAAAAGTTTCTTCCGGAATGTGTTCCTTTAATGTCGCTAAATAAATACGAGCAATACGATAATCTTTACGTGAATATTTTAGTACTTCTCAATACGAATCTGCATTATGTGCATGCATCAAAAACCAACTATTGGGACAACCTATTTTAAACTAAATTTTTTGTTAGTTAGCATGTTATAGAATTGTTTCACATTTTGTGGGATTAATTTTTAGCTTCTATGTCTTATAATGTTCATTAATTTTATTAAAGATTTCTTGCATTTTTTCTTGTAGTTTAATTACGTTTTTGCCTTTAATATATACTATGAGATCGTCTGCGAAAAAGAGTACTTTTATGTCAATCGAGTCGGAAATGTTGAATAATTTTGGGATGTCTGCGTTATAAAAGTTAAATAGTACCGGTGCCGTTACTGTTCCCTGCTGTAATCCATCGACTGCTTCAAATAGTTCATTTATTTTATTATCTATGGAAACAAAAAATTTTTTGTTATTTAGCATGTTTGCGATTATTTTTATTAAATGTGCTGGGCATCCCTTTTTGTTTAATTTATATAAAAGGCCCTTCACCCATACTGTGTCGAATGCCTTTTCTAAATCAATTAGACATGCTGCTACACTTTCTTTGTTGTCTATTGCTTCGTGTATATCTGACGTTAATTTTTGTAATGCATGTACGGTGCTCATTTGGTATCTAAATCCGAATTCTTCGTCTGGAATTATTTTAATTTTCTCGTAGAATGCTTCTAGTGAATTTTTAATTAGAATTTCGAACACTTTGGAGATGTTTGGCAGTAAGCTGATTGGTCTATAGCTTGTGGGTTGTGTTGGATCTTTTCCTTTTTTGCAGATTGGTATGACTTTGGCCGTTTTCCATTCATTTGGGAAATAGGAATTGTTTAGGCAATTATTGAATAGAATTGTATACTCGTCTATGATTCGACTCGGTAGATTCTTTAAAACTATGTTTGGTATTTTGTCCGGACGTGCAGATTTTTTATTATTTAATGTTTGGAATATTCTATCCATCATTTATACGTTTGTAAAGTATTTTGGGTCTTCATCCCATGAGGGATTCGTTGCACGGTTGCTTTCTGTGAACTGTATTAAGCTTTTCCCCGATAACGTTGCTTCTTTAATTTCTTGCATTAATTTTTTATTATGTTCTTCGATGAGGTCTGTGAGTCTTCTTTTACCTAGTTCTTTATTTTCTGAGTATACTGCTGCAAAATTTGCTCCAATTACATTCATTTTATCTTTTTCGCTTGTTATGATGAAATTGTTTTTTGCGTTTTTGTGTATTGTGTCTAGCGGGATTGCTGCTTCTTCTATTATCTTTGTGTTATTGTAATTTATTTCTAAATTTGGGATTTGTATTGTGTTCTTTTTTCTGAAAATGGGGTTCAATTGCGGGAACGTTTTGTTTGAGTGTAAAGGTATCTTTTTGATCTTGTTTTCCCAGTATCTATTTACCGATGATTGAAATTCTTGTTTTATTTGAGTTTTACACCTTTCAATTAATTCTTTCGTTTCTTTTATTATACTGAGTATACTGCTGCAAAATTTGCTCCAATTACATTCATTTTATCTTTTTCGTTTGTTATGATGAAACTTTTGTGACAACCTAATATTTATTTAGCAATATTAAAGGACCACATTCCGAAAGAAACTTATGGGACAAACTAATATTTATTTAGCAATATTAAAGGATCACATTCCGAAGGAAACTTTTGGGACAACCCAATATTAATCGCTGCTGCCTCGCTGTCGAACACCGCAGTTACACAACATTGAAATCTCCATTCAATTTCGCAGTTCGGCGAGTTCACGGCGAGTTTATTCGGCAAGACCGCGCGGTGCGTGAAGTTTGAGACGTGTCCGGAACGGTTTCAGAACGTGGCCGGATCGGTGATCCGCTGGCGTGTCGCCAGGCTCCTCGCGGTGTATTTTCAGGATCGTAACATAAAGCCGAAGATTTATAGCGGCGATGCGACCCACTCGGCCGAATGTATGTTTTTCGACATGGCCAAGACCGCCTTCAGGGCCTTGCGCCCGAGCCTCCGAGCGCAGAGATCGCCCATAAAATTCTGATCTACGGCTTGCACCTACCCCGGAGCTGTTCGCTTTCCTTTTCGCTTACCTGTCATTTCTTCCAGCAGGAAACGTTTCGTGCGCGAAAGGCCTCCCCGAAATCACCGGGTTTGACGCGCCTCTGTACCGCAGATTTACGTCGCTGCTCGTCCTGTGACCCTGCGGTACCTACCCTTTCTCTGCTCACGGTGTTGTTTTTCGATCGTTAAAAATCACTGCGGGTGTCTTCTTCCCCCTATCCATCCAGAGTAATTGAAGACGCACAAGTTCAGATTTTATGTTCGCTCATTGAAAAGCTCGGTTGAAAAATTCTTGCTATTAAATACACCCTCTGTCCCATAATAATAGCTGCAGGTGATGAATTTAATTTGTCCCATAACAATAGTAGCAAAAGAAAGTAAATATTGAACGCAACATTTATTATCAATAAACTAGTTTTTATTTTGAGTGTTCAGATAGTTCCTCTGGATTTTTCAATAATTTCGTTACTGCATTTTAATCTTGTAGGTAGGATCCCTTGGCCTCTTCATTGCTTCCAGCATAACCTCTCTTTTTCATCCTACTTTTACAATGGATTGGTATTCGACTGAAATAAAACAATTGATTTCGATCAGCGGATGAAATTAGAAAAATACTGGGTTGGCAAGAAAGTAATTTCGGTATTTTATGGTGAGATAAAAATAAGAAAGATTAAATTAGAAAATATTTTATTGATTAAAGTGCATCGTTTGAACGAAGAAATTCGGTTTTATTTCTCCTTAAGGGGGTAGTATACCCTCGATTTGCAACTAGAAAATCAGTATGACCAACTAGAACATCAGAAGGCCAATGTCTGTGCAAAAAAAGAGTTTGGTAACACTGAGAAACACGCACTGTCTGATGTACACGAGATGGCGTTGCTTGCTATTTCCATATACTTAGGTAACTTAAGACATAAGCTGTACATCTTTAGTTTATATTTTTGTATTATAACATGTAACATATATCTATGGGTCAATAATGGCCTAGGATATTATTAATAAAGAAAATATGTCAATGTTACGGTACAGTAGCGCATTAGTCCTCCTGACTGGGCGCCATCTCGTCTAAACTGGCTGAACTAAATTTGGCTCTAGCTTGCTCTGGACTCTGTCATGATGAGCGTAATATGGGGAAAATTCTGCTAATGTGCGCCCGGACAGTTTTTTACCTTATACGAGCATATTTTGAGCTGGGTGAGGGCTCATTTTAAAGAGGAAAAAACTTGACCCAAAATCTAGTAAGATTCTAGGTATTTTCTAGTTACAAATCGAGGGTATACTACCCCCTTAAAATAGCGAAATTACTTTCTTGCCAACCCAATAGTTATAATTCGTAATAATTAGGTTAACCTGGAGATTGAAATATGAGTCGAAACAAATGACAGATGTCATGAAACATTGATTCTGATTGAAGGCTTCGCAATTTGGCTAATGTCAATATCCGGAACGGAATATATTCTCCATCCGTGACACGTTCAAATCAGATTGCAATTTTGTCGTCACCTGTTGCCACATTTTCTTTGCAAACATGGTAAACATGTTGCATGGTAGGCCAGACGGTTTTCGTTTAGAACTAACAAAACTCCAAAAGGATTTAATATTATTTTAAACGAAGAATAGCAATGTTTAGTAATTCTCTTACACTATGAGCAACGATCGATTAATTACTGGGAAGTACCCTATGATGTTCTTGCTAGGAAGGTTAGGGATCCTGCAGGCTCTTCCAGGATTATTATTCCGGTCAGACGGCCCAGAGACACGTAATGCCGCGAGGAGGGAAATAATCAAGCGGAAAATTCTCGGAACGAAGAATTTCCACGGTGAAGGAGAACCCCTGATATTTTTACTACCGCCGTCGAAAGGCGAAGGACTACTTGGCAAACAGGCTGACGATTTTTCCGTCGAAACTTCGGCTTTAATTTCGCAGGCCCGTCGGGGCCGAAAGACTTTTGCGGATAAAGTTTCGAGCACAGGAGAAACGGCGGAAAGTACGACCAAGTCCGGGAAGGCGAGGGATGGGAAACCGGGGAGAGGGTGGTTTCGTTCAAACGACGAACCAGCCGGAAATTATTCGAGAGCCGGTCAAGACTTCTTCATTATTGCGCCTTTAATGAACCTTAAAATATTCGAGCGACGCGGCCGATATCGCGAGACGCGGATCTCTACCGCGTGACGTCGGTAGTCTGCGAAACTGCTGGAAATTATTCTAAAAGAGAAAGTGCAGATCGTTACCACGGCGGCGGCGGGCTTTCAAGCCCGTAAATACCCAATTACTCGTTTCTTCATTCAACGGAATCTAACACTCGGTCAAAATGACCGGTTCCACATTTTTGTTTTACAATTATCGAAATAGTATTCGGTTGCTCGGGAAGTCTCCGCCGATTTTTGGAGTAAATTGAAAACGAAAAAGATCGTACTAACAATCAAGTTTACTTAATAAGATATGAAAGGCTCCGCCGATTTTTGGAGTAAATTGAAAACGAAAAAGGTTGTACTAACAATCAAGTTTATTTAATAAGATGTGCACCATTTTGTTCGATGATTATTTTGTTTGTATAGATACAACGAGAGAAACAAAAGTTTCCAGGCCTGACTTACAGCATTGTCTCCGTAAACTGCACATATCTCTTTTGCAACTTGAACAGCATCCTTGCCTTGTCTATAGTAAAAAAGGCTTAAATGCCGAAAAATGCATTTTTCGTTCTCCGTGTTTAAATTGACGCCAAACAAAAACAGCTATGTTCACGGTGAAAAGATTCAAATATTGACGAAAGCGCCATCTATCAGAAAATGTATAATATTAAACATAACATATAATATTAAACATAACATTACAAACATAATTCAATGTTCCTAGAGTGTTCTCGCGCGATCTATCGGAAATCGGCGGAGACTTTCCGAAGAACCCAATAAAAATGGTTTCATGCAAAATCACGATTGTTTAAAAAATTATTATCCATCTTTCTCATTGATGATTGAGAGAGAGAGAGAACCACTTCTACACCTCTCAGAGTGTTTGCTAATCGCAGGAACATCTTTTGCACGGCCTGAAGAGTAGGTGGTAACTGAGGATCATCGATCTTTCCGGAGTATGATGGTTCCTCATCAAGTGCCTTCCCCAGGACTATTTTTCTTCCTTGTCTCATTTTCATAAATCATCTTTCTTCCGCCCTCGAATATTTTGTGGCTAATTGCAAGGGATCTTTAATATTACAAACACACATTCCAGACACACATTTTTAAGGCTCATCGAACAGCTCCAGTTGAGTAACAAATTTCATCCGCCGCTCGGTTTATCGCTTATGAAATTTTTATCAAATCCCATTAAAACGCCGAGAGAGCGACTGTAATCGACGTCATAAATGGAAAAACAATCTTTGGAAGTTATCAAACACATTTCGCGGGGACTCTATATTCGAGGTGATAAAATTTTACGATCGACCTTAAATTTTCCGAGCGGTGAAAAGTGCTGCGTTTATTATACTTATTTCATAGTTTACCGAGTCGTATATCCAGATCTATTGTACTATCCTGGAACGTTCGCGCAAAACTTCCATATTAACTGTAAATGTATATGTATGCGTATCCGCGAAGCTTTACAATCACGGCGTACGAGACTGCGAAAGTGAAAGCAACCGGGTCCTGTGGCGCAACGGATAACGCGTCTGACTACGGATCAGAAGATTCCAGGTTCGAATCCTGGCAGGATCGAATATTTTTTTCCCCTTCGAAATCATTTTTTCATCGATACGTTCGCTGGTCAGCCCGATGCACTGGCTGAGCATTTGAAAAACATGAACTTTGTTTAAATATTCGAGAAATGGTTTGAGATGTGATCAAACGATATCAAATCTGACTGAACTTGCTGAAAGTGCTTTTTGAACAATTCTCATATGATATTAGGTGTAGAAATTAATTCGGTGCGTTGATATTAAATTATTTATAACTCTGGTTTCGATTACAATAATCGCCCTCCATTTTGTAACGTTTAAATACCAACACTTGCAGTTATGAAACATTTGAGATCTAGTCAAAACAAAAACTATCAAGTATAATATATTATACTAATATATATGTATATAAATATATTATATATATTATATTTATAGCGTCCCTAGCGACTTTTACAATTATTATTTATCGTATTTGGTTGAATCAAAGTGATCCGTTTGTTAAAACGCGAAATCGAAAATTCCTATAACTTTAACTAAGCTTTTCGTAAAAATGGTAAAACATGTCGTGTGATTTTTGCTAGAAAATATTCGTAGGGCTATTCTTTACCGAATTCTATAAAAATTTTCTGCCCGAGCTTGCCCCCCTAATTTTTAAAATTATTTATTTAGGAAGACACCCAGAAACCACGTACGCACAGATTTTCGAGAAATGGTTTTCTTGTCCACCAAACGACAGATATCTAACGATTCTCTGTGCACTTCAGGATTCATTTAATTTGATGGATTGCACACCAGAGGTGTACACTAGTTTGGAAAAATATTCTACCCTTTTGTGTGTACAATTAAACAAATTGTGGAAGAAATCTAACAGAACCCGTGAACGGTTTTTAAGTATTAATAGAAAATGGTTGAATTCTCACTGTGTTCTTCCGAAGTATGTGACCAGCCTGCTAAAATCGTCGGTTTCCGAAACGGATGAACGTAATTCCAGTCGAGGAAGACCCCAAAAGCTATTAGTATTATTTGATTTTATGTTGAAAGATTTATATGTTTTTCGAAAAGTTCGGCATTGGTTTGTTAATTTCCGTCTAAATAGAATTGTTTCACATTTTGTGGGATTGGTCACTGCTAATTCCGATATAGGTTAAGTATACATATTAAGGTATGTTAATCGCGCTATAGTGACTGACGACTAAAGATTGATGACTGATCATTTAAACTAATTAATTATTAAATAAAAAAAAAGTTGGCCCATGAGGGGATCGAACCCGCGACCTTCGCGTTATTAGCACGACGCTCTAATTGAAGATTTTTTATTCTGGACTTCAATGTATACATAGTTTATCACATTGTTCAGCGTAGAGAATAAGCTACATACTATTTTCTAATGTATAAACTAATATTGCCTGGTCACTTGTCGACGCTCACAACCATATCCTTACATTAACTTAACTTATCAGTCTGGCTAATCTTTATCTGTAACTTACATACTAGTTAGCATTTGTATTTCGTTTTCTTTTCATTGTAGTTTCCGCAAAAAAAAGGAGAAAAAAAGTTAACGGTTTAATTTTTATGTTCTTCAGGGTATCGAGAAGGTTATGATAACTATTTACATTATTTACACTATCTACATCTATACTCCTAAAAAAAAGACAACAACTAAACAAGTAATCAATAAAAAGAATAAAACTAATTACTCCTACTTATATTTAGATATTTAAATAATTTTTGTTTTTAGTTGTTCAGCCACCAATATTTTTTTTTATTTTTAGCGTAGCAGTCTTTAATGTCTCTATCAGGCATTGACGTGTTGTATACAATTTTGTAAGTTGTATTCGTACTGTTTATGTTTGGTGGGTACATTATTCTTTTATCGTTTGTTTTTCTGTTTATGTGGTATATAATTGGTGTGTTATTATTGTCTGTGATTCTACCTGTTTTATCTAGTAGAATGAACGCTTCGGGAGGGATATTACCAGTTTCGAGCGTTTTTGTGTAATATTCATCGTGTGGGTAAAGTGATGTCATGATTAGGTTATTTCTTTCTATTTTATTGGATTTTGCAAAGTAATTTCTTATTAATTTAATTATGTGGTTGTCTATTCTTGGTATGTTTGCTTCGTTATATAAATTTTTACAACTTTCATAATTCTTGAAATTCGAGTGGCTACTTCTGTACATGTAAGTACATGCTCTAAGACATTTTCTTTCGAATGCTCTTATTTTTTCCATTATGTGCGGGCTTATATTATACCATATTGGGCATCCATATGTAATGATGGGCCTGATTAATAGCATATAACATAGTATTTTGATTCTGTTATTTAGGTGGTTTGAAAAGAAAATTCTGCTGTTTGCCATGAAGGCTTTTCTTGCTTTTTCTAGTTGTATTTGTACGTGTTTGTTTAACGTCAAGCGGTCATCTAAATGTACACCTAAATATCGGACTATGTCTCTATGTGGAATGTTTGTATTATTTGCTTTTATGTTGAAGGTTTTATACGTTTTTCGGAAAGTTTGGCATTGGTTAGTTAATTTTCTTCTAAATAGAATTGTTTCACATTTTGTGGGATTAATTTTTAGTTTCCATGTCTTGTAATATTCATTAATTTTGTTGAAGATTTCTTGCATTTTTTCTTGTAATTTGATTACGTTTTTGCCTTTAATATATACTATTAGGTCGTCTGCGAAAAAGAGTACTTTTATGTCTATTGAGTCAGGAATATTGAATAATCTTGATATGTCTGCGTTGTAAAAGTTAAATAGTACAGGTGCCGTTACTGTTCCTTGTTGTAATCCATCGACTACTTCAAACAGTTCATTTATTTTATCATCTGTGGAAACAAAGAATTTTTTATTATTTAGCATGTTTGCTATTATTTTTATTAAATGATCTGGGCATCCCTTTTTATTTAATTTGTATAACAGGCCCTTCACCCATACTGTGTCGAATGCTTTTTCCAGATCAATCAGGCATGCTGCTACACTTTCCTTGTTATCTATTGCTTCGTGTACGTCTGATGTTAGTTTTTGTAGTGCATGTATGGTGCTCATTTGGTATCTAAATCCGAATTGTTCGTCTGGGATTATTTGAATTTTTTCGTAGAATGCTTCTAGTTGGTTTTTGATTAGAATTTCGAATACTTTGGATATGTTAGGCAGTAAGCTGATTGGTCTGTAGCTTGTGGGTTGAGTTGGGTCTTTTCCTTTTTTTGCATATTGGAATGACCTTGGCCGTTTTCCATTCATTTGGGAAGTATGAATTATTTAGACAATTATTGAATAGGATTGTGTATTCGGCTATGATTCGACTTGGTAGATTTTTTAGAACTATGTTGGGAATTTTGTCCGGACCTGCAGATTTTTTGTTATTTAGTGTTTTGAATATTTTATCCATCAAGTATATATTTGTAAAGTAATTTGTGTCTTCGTCCCATGAGGGATTCGTTGCACGGTTGTTTTCTGTAAATTGGATTAGGCTTTTTTCTGCTACTGTTGCTTCTTTAATTTCATGCATTAATTTTTTATTGTGTTTTTCGATAAGGTCTGCGAGTCTTTTTTTACCTAGTTCTTTGTTTTGTGAGTAGACTGCTGCGAAATTTGCTCCGATTACATTCATTTTATCTTTTTCTCTTGTTATAATGAAATTGTTTTTTTCGTTTTTGTATATTTTGTCTAGCGGGATTTGTGCTTCTTCTATTGTCTTTTTGTTACTGTGGTTTATTTCAATATTTGGGATTTCTATTTTGTTCTTTTTTCTGAAGATGGGGTTTAATTGCGGGAATGTTTTGTTTGAGTGTAGTGGTATTTTTTTGATTTTGTTTTCCCAGAATCTATTTACCGACGATTGGAATTCTTGTTTTATTTGAATTTTGCACCTTTTAATTAATTCTTTTGTTTCTTTTATTATGCTATGAGCCTGAATAGATGGGTTTCTGTACTCGGAATTTAAAATAGTGATCAATTTGCTTTTTGTGTTGAGTAAATTTATGATTTTTCTGTTTATATACATTTCAGTGGGGTTGTATTCGGTTTGCTTAGGTACGTGTATATCAATTGCGTTTTCTATTGCTACATTAATTATTGCTAGTCCTTCGTCTATTTCATTGTTTGTTAGGTTTCTGTCTGCCGGTATACTGTTGTTGTAGTTCTTGTTTAAATACTTTTTAAAGTCTGGCCATTTTGTTTTATTGTATATGAGTGGACTGTTTGGTGTTGTGAAACTTATTCTGTCTTCTTTGTTTGGGAGTGAAAAATGTATGTTAATTGCCCTATGATCGCTATCCATTATGATTGTTTTTAATGTGTTATCTGTGTTTGTGTTATGTAAGTTTATTCTGCTATCAATCAGACCCACATCAATATATGAGTTGCCCCTATAGTATGTTGGTATGTTGGAATTTTTTAGAGACATTCTGTATTGGATGCTATTGTCGTCTAGCCAATTTGCGAGCGCTAGTCCTCTGCCGTTATAGTAATGGTTTTTCCATTTTGGGTGTTTTGCATTAAGGTCGCCTGCTATGATATAAAAGTTGTTGATTTTTTCTAACTCTAGCCATTTCACTGTGTATTCTAATTCGTTTATGAATTCTGTGGATTCTACTCCTGGCGCGTACATTGCTAAGATAAATAAATTGTTGTTGTTACTTAATTTGATTTTTAAGATGACTATTTCTATAATATTTAACGTTTTTGGAATCATTATGTTCTCAAATTCTATTTCCTTTTTGACTAGAATAGCCACTCCTCCTCCATTTGATGATTTCCTGTCGCTTCTTATCATTCTATAATTTTTAAATTTGGGGCAGTGTTGTTGTTTTAGTTTTGTTTCGTTAGCACGACGCTCTAACCAACTGAGCTAATGGGCCGGTGAATGATCTGGCCGAGTTGTATAATAAGAGTTAGTCGCTGCGACACAATTCTCCTGTAAGACTTTATATTTTAATGAATTAATTTATCAAATTGATTAATGTTCATTTCAATCAAATATTAAGTGACATTCGAAAATATTGAGAGGAGGGAGGAGAACAACTGCAGAGTTTGGTTGAAAGTCTTCATTTTATTATATCAGAGGTCTAACACACACACACACACACACACAAACACACAATGTGAAAGTTGGAAGTGCGAATGAATACGGCAGTGATTCCCTTAAACGTCTGCTTCCCAGCGACTTGCCTTTTTTTTAGTTTAACTTTAACGTATTGGTTTTCTGGGAAGCAGGATCTGGAATCTTGAATGAAAAACACGTTTGTGAAATTTACTCTTGCACAACTGTTCTCTCTGCCTTCTCAAAATCGACTGACTAAACGTCTGCAGAGAGGGTGTCAATGGAAAAGAAAGAAAGCCGAGGTCTGTTGGGCTGAAGGCCCTTAGCTTTATCTGCGTTTCAACAGCACATTGCTTTTGGGTGTTTTATTACCGATGTCCTTGGCTCTAAGAGGCCTGGAGTGGGAAATAAACATTTGACCCTCGGTATCTACTTTAACACATAACTGAACCGATGTGATGCAGTATTAATGTTTGCTCTTATTAGGCGAAGTAAAAAGTTCTGGGCGTTTTTCGCTTCATAAATATATCAATATAGCGTTTATCCATTTCTGCTCAACCTTTTCGTCGCGCGGAAATTTGAAAACATAAATTGTTATTTATGTTTAAATATGTTTTGTTTCTATCGATCGTATTTATTGATAATAAATCTTTAAATGTTTCCGGCGCTACGGTTCGATCCTTTGTTACGAACAAAGCAATTTTGCTAATTTAGTCAAACATAATCAACGTTTCGATCCCAGGTTTGGATGTTTGTCAAGATTAATAATTTGTTATTTATGGTTGTTGTTGTTGCTAAATTGTTATGCCTTTGTTCTTGATGGGGGGCAATTGGGCGCTACGGTGGGGAGGGGTTTTTCCACGATTGGGACAAAAATGACCATCCCTGGTGTACAGTTGTACGGAGGGGGGACAGGCACGATCAATCTTTGTCCGAGGGTAGATCCTCGATTCGTGGGGGCTCATTGGTCTAATTAGAGGGCAGGTAAAGCAGGGGCAGGGCGATAAGCTTCTCTCGAAATCGAATCGAACGGGTTGGGTGGTGTATCGATTTCGGTGCACGCTCGCAGGCAAAACGCGCGCGCGGCTGCGGTTCGTAACCCCATTAAACTTTTACGATTTAAGTTTCCGCCGACGTCGAAGCCGGGGCAAGCTCTCTCCGTTCACGTTGGAACGAATAAAAACAACCCGTCGAACATGTCCGTTCGTGGTCGGACGACAACGACGACGACGACGGTGAACGATGAAGCGGCCAACGGTCACGTGTCGGACGTTATTCGTGTCGTGGATCTTAAAATCGCAGGCCGGACTCCGGGACTCCAGCCGGAAAACGGGAGACTCGTGACGAGCCGGCCCCGGCCAGATTCGGGATCGATCAGCATCGCCTCTCTTGTTAAAACCCTCTAACGACCGACGATGCATCAATTACGTTCTCACGTGTTTTTACCTGCCGCGAGAATTCCGCTTCGCAGCGGGCGTGGGAATTCTGATTATTATTATTATTTATCATGAACGGACCGTGGTCCATTTACACAAATGTTTACAACAGAACAAAGACTTAACATAAATTACTAATATTAATTTATCCAATCTTACATTGGACAAACATGCAGACATGTAGAAAATAGAATCAGAGAACACAAACATAACATCCTTTCACCTCCAACGCAACACACTGCTCTGACGAAACATTCAATTGAATTTGATCGTGCTTTTGATTTTTCGAACATCAAAATTATAGACAAAGAATCTAATTGACAACGTAGAGTTCTATTGGAAACGATTCACATGATTAAACATCAAAGCGTAAATCTTAGGTACGAAACACCTACCGATACATGAATACTACGCAGCATTACTGAACCAGTAATAAGTCTTTATGATGAATCACCTTCCAAATAATAAAATTTTGTTAGTCTCAATAAAGCACTTTGAATGTAGATTAATGTAGATTACCAATCTTCATATTGGTATATTAACGACTGCAGTTTGCCTGGATGAGGTGAAAAGATTCATATTTTTCGCCATTTATTGATTGGCCAATACTGAGATCCATTGTTTCTTCGATTCGTTTCATTTCGAACCTTCACGGTTTACTTAGTCCACATGTCACCAACACGTTATTACATAACCTTAAAGAATTTCAATCAATACTTGTTATAAGCATGTAAGTCTTACAAATTTCAAAATCTTACTTGAGAAAATAGTTTCAGTTAACAATACAAAATATATTTTTGATTAATTCTTACAGACGCAATACGGAAATTCGTATATTCTTGAAAATGGTCTGGATCTTAGACCGAAACGTTGAATTAAGTTTCATGTAATATTTTGCAAACTTGCTATATTTTTACAATTGATCGAACCAGTGCGCCAATATCACAAATTGTAGTATAAATTACTAAGAAAGGACACATGCATAAAAAAAACTGTCGGTATAAAGGTACTGATATTATAAGTTAATCCTGCGTAATTTTTTTTTTGAAAGTGTGTAACGACCCATTCAAATAATCAATACTATTATATAGAGTGTTGGAGTTCGCAATAATTCGATTTATAGGATTTATTAATCAATATGTGGATTTGCATTCGAGTGTTTGAAAACCTGCTCGAGATCTCAAAGCACGTTCAGGTGCGTAAAAATTGATTTGCATAAGGAGAGAGAGGGATAATCTATATGGTTATTAATTAAATTAAAAATGAAGCTCTGGTCGGATACTCTTCTGCGAGCTGACAATGTTTCCAGGTTGACTATGTTTAATATTGTGGAGTAATCGTGATCAAAGATTGACATAGGATTATTAATCTTATAAGAACAAAACCTAAGAAATTTATGCTGCACTCTCTCTAGCATGATTTCGTAATTTAAGCTATTCGGAGACCATATAACTGAAGCAAATTCCAACTGGGGACGGACAAGAATAATATATAGCAATCTAATTGTGTGTATTGAGTGAAAGTCAGTAGAAAAGCGTAGCATAAACCCGAGTGTTCTTGAGGCGGAATTAACAATGTTATGGATATGTTTGGAAAAGTTCAAGGTTCAGAAGAAATGAATATCTAAGTCCTTTACTTCACTTATTGAGGAGAGGATACAGTCATTGAGACGGTAAGGATATGTGAATGGTACAGAGCGACGGGAAGACCGCATAACATGGCATTTTTCAATATTGAGTTCCATACCATTCTTGCAACACCACTCACTAAAACGATCTAGGTCTGCCTGTAATCTGGAAGCATGATCGTAGGACGAGATGCTGCAGAAGATTTTTAAATCATCTGCGAATAGTAGGTACTCACAATATTGAAAAATAGTAGTCAAATCATTGATGAAAATTATAAACAGTAGCAGACCGAGGTGGGAGCCTTGAAGTACACCTGATAAAACATGTATCGGAGATGATAGGCAACTGCGTATACGCACAATTTGAAAACGGTTTGTGAGGTAACTTTCAAGCCATGACAATAGATTTCCCTTGCAGCCAAATGCTGCAAGCTTCTCGATTAAAAGGGAATGATTTACCGTATCAAAAGCTTTTTGAAAATCAGTAAAAATTGTGTCAACCTGTAGATTAGCATCCAAACAAGATGAGACAAAGTTGCAATACACCGCTAGGTTAGTGGTTGTTGATCGCTTGTTAACGAAACCATGCTGTTGTTCACATATCGAGAGAGAAACAGTACTGTGTAACTTATTTGTAACAATATCTTCGAAGATCTTAGGCATAACGCTAGTGTCGCCTTTCTTGAATTTATCTAGCTTCGATCAATTTATTTTCCTCAACAACATGTCACATGTAATCCTTGAAATTTTTCGAAACAAGGAATATATAGTAGCGGATAAAAGTTTAAGACCGCTCTAAAGAAGACGATAACTTTATTAGTATTGTACTATACGATTTGAACTTTTTTGGGAAGCTAGTGCAATTAGTTTACTAAAGGATGTGAAAAGAATTTTTTTCAAAAATTGCAATTGATCGGAATTGTTGAAAAAATACTAAAAGTTGAATTTTTAACTTTTTGGTGTGGGCCTATATTGAAAATTTAAAAAATACGTTTCGTAGATCCGTGTCAATTAAACATATTCTGAAAATTTCGTCAAAATCGGTCGACGTTGCAATGAGCTACAAACATTTAAAGATGGTAAAAATGGCAGATTTTCCCTATTTTCGGCAATAAATCGTGAAAATCTGCAATTTTCGCCATCTTTAAACGTTTGTAGCTCATTGCAACGTCGAAATTTTCCGAATATGTTTAATTGACACAGATCTACGACACGTATTTCTTAAATTTTCAATATAGGCCCACATAAAAAAAGTAAAAATTTCAACTTTTAGTATTGTTTCAACAATTCCAATCAATTGCAACTTCTGAAAAAAAATTCCTTTTCACATGCTTTAGTAAACTAATTGTTCTAGCTTCCCAAAAATGTTCAAATCGTATATTACAATATTAAAAAAGTTATGGTCTTCTTTAGAGCGGTCTTAAACTTTTGTCCGCTACTGTATATTACTCGGACCACTTTCGTAATTATTGGCGCAAATATTCTCCGATGAAAGTTCGAGTAGCGGGCGTGTTCGAGCGCAGCTCCCATCGAATCCGAGCTATCGACTCTTTATTACGATTTTATCGGGCGATTAACCAAATTCGCCGTCGTGTTAGAATAATAGAAAGGCGAGCAGGCAAGGAAAAATTGGTGAACGATGGGGCAATCGTCGCAGATCTATGCCGTGCAAGCTCATCGATATTCCGCGAGCAATTCCGCCGGCAACGGTTCGCGACCAAGTGGATGCTGGAACAAATTCTTGAGGGCAGAAGTGCATCCGAGCGTGGGCATTAGACGGATGCGAGACGATCATTTACATACGGTCGTAAGTATGAATGTAACGCATCCCCCGGCCGTTCGGAAAACTGGCGAATCCCGTGGAATGGAACTGGTGTGCTTTCATCGGGATTCATACGGGAACACCGTACACCGAGGGCATAGGGAAATAGAGATCCTGAAAGCTGGTAAATATTGACGTTAAACCGAACAGTAATAGCGGCTTCGGAAAGAAAATCTCGTTCCAGCCCCGTCCATGTACGGGCAGAGCCCCCGGGGAAAAATTGAGTGCGCCCAGAAGAGATCGCTACGGGATCGCTATCTTTTGCGCGCGATTCAAGGCTTTAGTTACCTGTAGGGTTTTCATTCAATTTATTAACAATTTGCCAAAAATTCCTGTCCTCCAAGGAAAATATTGTTATTGGGGAAACAACCGCCGGAAGATGAACATTGGGGAAAAAAGGAACCCGGCTAATCGTGTGCTCACGGGGGTTCCGAAGCATGCAAACGAAACTACGATTTCGTGTCTGCCTCCTCGAGGATAAATTATGGAAGAGACTCTCAGCAGGCGCGAAGAATTCGCGACGAACGAGGAATTTCTCGCGTTCCATCGGGTTTCGACGACACTTACATTTCCGGAAGCGATGGGCGTGATTCACCGAGGCAGACGGGCATCAATTTTATCGCTTATTTATTATCGCCCCGCTGAATTAACGTACACTTTTACCGGTCGCTTACGGTAGTTGCTTACTGATTAATGGTGTTTGCCCGTGATTATAGCTGGCATTTCAATTGCTATTCACCATTTCGCCTAATGCGGCGATCGAAAGGATAAATAGCTAAGTGCCCGGCGATCTATCTTTCGGGAACTTTTATCACGATTTCGTTGGTCGCCGGATCCGATTTTTCAGTCGACTAACACTAAACATACCATTGCCGGTCAAAATGACCGGTTCCAGATTTGTTTCACTGAAGTGAAACTTCTTTAGGCGCGATAGGCGTAAAACCGATCTTGCGATGAAACGAAAATGCGTAACGGAAATGGTGGGGAAATTCATTGTTAGAAAAGGGGGGAATAGGTATTTTCTTTCTTTTTTACACTGATAATTCTGCGGATAATGATTTTGTTCAATAAAAATGATAAGCAAGAGGTTTCACTACTGTCGCGCGTGGACACACGCACACGATTTTTGTTTATGAGGGAACATGTATTTACCAGTTACAGTGTGTAACTTTTTCCTGAAAACTGGTAGAGAGTAGATTATAACGCGAGTAAGTAGTGGCATCCTTCCACATAGACGCTTTGCATAGAAAGCCTCCGTTGTCGTTCGACCTCGGTCACAGCGAAGAAAAAAACTGTTTTTTTTTTGTTGTTGTGGGCAAACTGCAGAAGATTGGCGAACTTCATATTCGGTTTATGAGTAGACTGCGGATTTTATGCACTTATGACAAAAATCAACAAGTATCATTTAAAACAGTGGAGGTATTAAAAAGATTTAAGGCCACCAGTGTATTAGTTTCACCTTAACAAGATGATTAAAAGAAGAATGAAATTTTGATATGACTCCTGTGTCTGGCAATCAATGCAAACGTTTTTTAATTAACGATTCATTGATTGTATGCCAAGCAATTACCAATAGTGGAGGCGACTGGACAACTTATTAATAATAAAGCATCGCGATTTATGTCACATAGTAGGGTAACTGCACCAGTGAATAAACGGGCACCGGTAAATGAACGCTTTCGTATATTTCAACAAATTTTAAGCCGCACGGCATACTAGCGATAATGACTCTTGGGCCAATGGAATGTGTGACTCTTTTTCGTAGCTGTATTCCTATTGGTTTATATTGGTCAATTGACCATTAGTTTCTAAGATGGCCTATTTTCACCAAGCGCGTTGAGTGTGTGCAACAGAGTGCAACATGAGTTTTTATACTTTTCTTTTACACATGAGATAAAAGTTACTAACAATATAGACGTACTAGGGTTTAAATATTGAATACAAATCACAAAAATAGCTATAAAATGAATATTTCGTTAAAAATTCGTTGTGTCTCGTAACCCAGTAAATGAACAGAGTGTTTATGAAGTGACAACAATGGTAGAATGTGAAAAAGGAAGGTATGGAAATGGCCAGAGATTCCAGATACGGTTTGGTACAGTAGACAGGATGTTTTAACAAAGATAACGGAGCCAAAGAAAATTAATTCCCGGGGATTTTTTGTGATTAAAGAGTTAAATAAATAGGAGAATATTGTTTAGTAATTTTGTTCGTTCATTGGACCATCATTGTTCAATTACTAGAATGTAGTGTTCATTGACTGGTATTTTTTATATTTTTTATTTAACGTTTAACAGAGAAAAATAATAATAATTTCATTGTATTTGTGTTCATTTATTTTTGACAAATGAAGTATAGGGAGCCATTTGACATAATACATGAAATTCCTTTAATTCACATATTTTTTTTTTAAATAAAATATCTTCCTGGACAATTTCTTAAATGTTCATTCACTGGTGCAGTTACCCTACATGTGTATTTTTTTCCAATGCCCTATCCCTAACAGTTTTCGAATTTCGCTGTATACTCAATTATCAAGCACACTGTACTTTTAAGGCTCGGTAGGTGTAGAGAGCGGTTCGTTATAATATTTAATCTTGAAGCCCGGTAGTGAAAGAAGATAGAGAATTTACGTTAGACGTTTATACGAGGTGAACAGACAAGAGAATCTACTAAGAGAGTTTGCGGACAGATCCGTTTATTTTGAAGGTGCGAACTAAACTGACCGAGTAAGGACAATACAGACATAGCGAGAATATACAAGATAGATCGACATATACATTTAAATTAGAGCGAGCACAGGTGACGATAAAACAAAACAAGTATAGCGCGAAATACAAATTACATAAAGATACGCTTTCGCGTTAACAGTAGGTTTAGCTGTAATTGGCTTTTATTTATTTGCTGCTGATTATTCCAAAGTATTGTTGTTGCGTGGTCGGTCGAGATAATTGGCGTTATTGGAGCCGCGTTGATCGAGTGACCGCCGAACAAAATTCGCAGAAACAATTCCGCCGAAAATGATCTCGTCGGATTTACAAATGGCGCCGGTGTGGCGTCGTCGGTGGCCTCCGACCGAAACGCGGGGAAAACTAACATCCGTCCGTTGCATTAAACAAATTTGCGCGGCGTACGCCAATAATAATGGGGGTACACGCGGGCCAATAAATATCGCGGGGACCGCAGAGGCTGCGCGGCCCGATAAATCACTTTATTTCAAAACCAGAGAAAATGAAGTGGTCGCGGACAAATGTTCCGCGCGGCTCGCTATCTCCGCGCCGGAATAGCGTGTAAACGAGAGACGAATTAATTCGCACCGGCGAGTTTCACACCGGCGCGGCGAATGTTCGACAAGTCGTTATTCATAATAATCACGGAGAAGACAGCCTCGATTTCCTCGTAATTAGAAAGCGGCTCTTGGAAACATAGTTCTCTCTTGCTGTCTAATTAATTTAATTAACGCTTGCACGGTTTCCAGTTTGAAAACGAGATGATAATATTGATAATTCCATGGAATACATTTCTGGTCAGGCGAAACAAAAATTCCCGTTTCATCACGGGGTCAGACGGTCGTCGAGACGTCGCCTATTCCCGACGAATTTTATGGCAGCATAAACGAGACATATAGGCGTAGGCGTTCCCAGGTGCCATAAACGGGAATGCCGTCGGTACGATCGTCGACGACACTGCACACGGGGAATCGACGAATGAATGATTTACGACACGCGTGAATTTTCGTCTCGCGTGCCTCTACGTATGTACCTTGTGTACGCGTCCTCGTCTTCTTCGAACGGTTCTGTCGCGTACCGCCGCACAAGTACGTAGATTTAACTGCCTGACAATTCTCTAACGCGGAACAGACTGCGAGACGAATTGACCGGGATCCGGTAAGGAGATCTTGCTGAAATCGCGGCGGCTTCTCTTCTCGGTGTTTTCGGATGACGGGTAATGAAAGTGTTTCTCTAGTGCAACGCGATTTAACAGACAACAGGTATATTTTTTTTATTGAAAGCTTAATTGAAACTCCCCATAGGGGGTTATAAAGCTATACATTAGTAATATATGTACATCTTACAGTTAAACATCATTAATGTAGGTGCCGCAGAACACATTAGGTATATAGCACATAAAGTACATAACTTTAAATCTTTAGATTACATTGCTTGAAAAAATTGAAAAGAAGATAACAAGCCTGAATATTCGGTTCACAAAGTAATGATCTGACATTTAAGGGTGGAAACAAATTGAGCTTCTTTAATTGTTCCATAAGATCAACTCTTTGTGATTCCAACAAGGAACATTGCCAAATGATATGGTTAAGATCTTGAACCTCATTGCCGCAATTACATTTGGAATCATCTATTATATGTAGTCGTGAAAGAGATGCTGCAAGATGATAATGATCTGCTCTACAACGATTGAATGTAACAATAAATTGACGTGATAAACTTCTACCCGAGAACCATGGTGCAACCCCATCTCTAATGTAATACTGAAAGTGTTGCTTGCCTTTAAACTGACCCTGCTGCATTGTGAAATCATTAGTACTTTGTCTACATTTGTTTTTAAAAGATTCTCGTAAATCGGAGAAGGGAATGACAATATTCTTATTAGCTTGTTCTAGTGTTGCCGACTTAGCTAAGGCGTCAGCCTCATCATTTCCAACAATGCCTGAATGGGACGGAATCCAAATAAATTCTATACTGCTGTTGTTCGATGTGGATTTCATGAACTTAAAGTATTTTTCCTTAATTTCGTAAATGTAGAAGTTGGTCATTATATTTATTTTTGAATTTTGTAGACATAGAAGGGCACTGAGAGAGTCGGTAAGTATTTTATAACTATGATTTGAGACAACAGGTATATGTACAACATTATCGTGGTGAACCGCCCCTTAAATTTTCTCCCACCTGTAGTCGAACAGCCTGTATATTTATCAAAATAATAACGAAACAAAACGAGACATAACGAACAACAACAATAACGAGGAAGCTGAAACTACGCACAAGATTAAGTTAGGCACGAAGATACAGGAAATTCTCTATAGATGCGAACGCATCGGGGGGATTTCTTCGCATTGTTCGATCGTGGTCCTACTTTTTTCCAGCTTCAATGCTTCAAAGGCCGAGCCGAGCGTGGAGAAGGACAGCGCGTGTAAAGGCGACTGCGACTCTCCGCGTCTCTTTCTTTTCTATACGCTGTCCTTCCTTGCGCCCGAAACTTTCATCGTCAATTAAACCACTAAATCCTGTTTAAATTATACCGTGTCTGGTATCATTTTAATCAGTAAAATGCCAGAAATAAGGTAGTGAAAGTCCCATAACAGAATCACGGAAAATGAAGATGATAGACTCTTGGCGTAACGTTATGATGAGTCACGGGCGTTTGAACTGTGCCAACGACTGCGACTCTCCGCGTCGCGTTAGTAGTGGTTCACACCGATATACCGAGCCGAGATCAGTGTATTAAGGGGGTAGTATACCCTCGATTTGCAACTAGAAAATCAGTATGACCAACTAGAAAATCAGGTGGTCAACGTCTGTGCAAAAAAAGAGTTTGGTAACACTAAGAAACACGCACTGTCTGATGTACACGAGATGGCGTTGCTTGCTATTTCCATATTACAAGGTTACAAGGTTACTTTATTTAGAGTGATAGGTGTTTTATACACCTGTTACACTGTATACACATAGTTTTTTTTACATTCAAATCATTTATACATATAATCCCTTCAAATCCTCCCAAGCAGACTTTGTACTTTCAATGTTACGGGTACAGTAGCGCATTAGTCCTCCTGACTGGGCGCCATTTCGTCTAAACTGGCTGAACTAAATTTGGCTCTAGCTTGCTCTGGACTCTGTCTTGATGAGCGTAATATGGGGAAAATTCTGCTAATGTACGCCCGGACAGTTTTTGACCTTGTACGAGCATATTTTGAGCTGGGTGAGGGCTCATTTTAAAGAGGAAGGTTTATCCCATCGCGCTCTGGTCATCATATAAGTCAAAAAGTCTTTGGGAGACAGAAAAATGCATTGAAATCTGCGGGTTTTTTTCCTACATTTTTGGGCCCTCATATTATTAGATATAAACATAATCTCGTCAAAATCATGACCAGAGCGCTATGGGATAAACCTTCCTCTTTAAAATGAGCCCTCACACAGCTCAAAATATGCTTGTATAAGGTCAAAAACTGTCCGGGCGCAAACCCATGTTTTGACCCAAAATCTAGTAAGATTCTAGGTATTTTCTAGTTACAAATCGAGGGTATTCTACCCCCTTAAGTTGGAGGGGATATTTTTTTCGCATATATCGTGAAAAGATTTTCGCGTCTATCCCAGATGGGATGCTTTTTTTCGCGCATGCGCGTCCAAAACAGTAACGTAGCTATGATGCGGCCGAGGCGATGATGTAGCAGAGCCCTGAGGCGGCTACAGTCAGCGGCGATAATAAGTGGACACGCTTAAAAATCGCATAACTTTCTAGAAATTGGTCCAAAGGACTTGAATTTTTTTAAGATGTTAAACCGGCTGGTTTGCTAGAGAATAAGTAAACCAAAATTTATTACGATTGCAATTGCTAGGAATTATACAAAATTTTAAAATATGATGTTTTGCAAACTTTTTTATCTGGGCCTTGTATTTCGTACAATATTTAAAAAATTATCGCCTTTTTAAGAGTGTCCGAATATTTGTGGGAGTCACTGTATGTCTACTATATTTTCCAATAATTATTGTAAATTACTATTTAAGAAGAGTTCACCAAGCGGGCAGGAACGTTTCCTATTTCCATGATGTTGTAAAGGAGAGAGCTACCGATAGTTTACCGAAAGGAGGTTTTTTTTTTTGTGTGCCACGCACAGCAGGGAACCGTCAACCCGCTCGAGATAGATGGACCCCCGACAGTCTCGAAACGAAATATTCCTACGAAGTCTGGCGAACATTTCCGTTGGGAAATGCTGGGTATAAAAGAAGGGTAGTAAGGTAGCGCTGGCTGGCTAAGATAAACCGACCTTTAAAGGGGTAGTAGTCCCTCGATTTGCAACTAGAAAATCAGAAGGCCAACGTCTGTGCAAAAAAAGAGTTTGGTAACACTGAGAAACACGTACTGTCTGATGTAGACGAGATGGCGTTGCTTGCTATTTCCATATAGTAATTTCCATAGGTAACTTAAGACAAGCTGTACATCTTTATTTTATATTTTTGTATTATAACATGTAACATATATCTATGGGTCAATAATGTCCTAGGATATTATTAATAAAGAAAAAATATCAATGTTACGGTACAGTAGCGCATTAGTCCTCCTGACTGGGCGCCATCTCGTCTAAACTGGCTGAACTAAATTTGGCTCTAGCTTGCTCTGGACCTTCTCTGGACTCTGTCTTGATGAACGTAATATGGGGAAATTCTGCTAATGTGCGCCCAGACGTTGTTTGACCTTATACGAGCATATTTTGAGCTGGGCGAGGCTTCATTTTAAAGAGGAAGGTTTATCACATCGCGCTCTTCTCATTATATAAGTCAAAAAGTCTTTTAGAGACAGAAAAATGCATTGAAATCTGCGGGTTTTTTTCCTAGATTTTTGGGCCCTCATATTATTAGATATAAACATAATCTCGTCAAAATCATGAGAAGAGCGCTAAACGCTAAAAGAGTGATAAACCTTCCTCTTTAAAATGAGCCCTCGCACAGCCCACAATTTGCTCAAATAAGGTCAAACAACGTCTGGGCGCAAACCCATGTTTTGACCTAAAATCTAGTAAGATTCTAGGTATTTTCTAGTTACAAATCGAGGGACTACTACCCCCTTAACCGGCTCGCCGTTGAGCAACACAGTTGCGGATGCTTGCATTCGATCATGCCACACTAATGAGGGATCGATGGTGACGTAGAGGCCGAGGGTATCAGGGCCGACAGCGTAATTTCAAAATCCTGATTTGGTAGCATCGGGCCGGGTTTACCTTTGATTATCGTGTCCGATCTAGCGGCCAACAACAAGCCGACACCGCAACCGTCATGAATCGCATTCAATGTCAAAATTTCGATTCTGCTCGCTCTACCAGGACCGTTTACATTTCATTCCGAGGACCGGCAGGTTGGTGAGCCTCTCTCTCTCTCTCTCTCTCTCTCTCTCTCTCTCTCCCTGACACGGACACACTGAAGTACATGTACAGGTTCACTACCATTTCCTCACTTCCGGCGTTGAATCTTTCATTGAACGGCACGCGACCAAGTTTACATTTTCCCGCGAGCTCTGTCCGCGAGCCACTGCCGCGCCGCGCCGTTGTAATTGAGTTCTAAATTTGTTATCCCGGGCGAACCGTTTGAAATTTTCACCGGGGCCCGCGGTGTGCCCGGCTGCTTTCCACCCCGTAAACTCGAAAGCTTCCGGGGAAACGCTCCCGAACAAAGCCACGTTCGTTTCTTTGCGCCAATTAAATCGAGACCGAGCCCAGCCAGCGTATAATATCTCCCGCTACAGCGGCCATTCATTCTTTCGAATGAGATTTTCTATTATTCCGCGACCAGCCATCGACCTCGACGAATTCGCTGTTCTACTTGTACAACTGCCTGCACGCTCGTGGTATTTCGACAATCGTGTAGATCGGGGTCCGACAGGGCACCAGAACAGAGTTGGCGAAAAGTTTAATCAACGATTGACGAACAAATTTTTCTGCCTCAATCGTTAATCGCAATTAGGAATTAAACTCTTACTGTGGCCGTTAATGGCGGTTAACGATTACATTCTTTTCAATTGTAATCGTCAATCGGATAATTGATTAATGATTAACTGCTGAAATTTCGGAATGAAATACGGAATCAAAACTGTATGCATACTGGGAAAAATGTAAACTGAGTTTTTGTCGAGATATATTTATGTCAATTCTCCATCTCCGCTCTCTGTCTCTCCCTCGCTCTCTCTACTTATTATTATACAATTTGTGGATTGACTTCAACAATTTATTGAATCAGTCTCCGACTTTAAGAGACCATAACTCCTGCATCCGCGTCGGGTACAAATCTACTGGATTACATAGCAAATACATCATAATTCGTAGGAGAAAGCCACAAATGTTGAGTCCGGTAAAGTAAAGAGTAGCCTTTTAATTGATTAATGCCCGACTCTGGTGTAGGTACCGATTTCTCCAAAAAATGGTTTCATCGGTTTCCGCTAGCGGATCACATCCTCCGCGCGAAAAAGTCCCCGGAGGAAACGCCTCGACACCTCGGCAACTTTGCATCGCAATATCCGCGACTGCTCGGGCGAGAAAGCCCGTAAAAAAGCAGCGCGACCGTTAAAACGTTTCGGAACGCGGATGTCGTCGTCGGAAAAATTTCACCGACCTCCGTCCTCCGCCTTGAGGCCCGAATAAATCCACGGAGGAGGTCCGCGCGGGCGCGGTGGTTTACCGCACCGGAGGATTTATGAAGACGATCCTTTTAGGCGTGTGCCTTCCGTCTGGGAATTTGTCAAAGACGATCGAAGGGAAGAGAAGAGCGGCCCGGAGGAAGAAACGTGTTCGCGTAAGAACGAGAAGAAGAAGAGGAGGAGGAAGACAATGAATGGAGAAGGTGGAAAAAAGAGAGAGTGTCGAACCCGGCGGAACGGCTGGAGGGGAGAAAAAAAAAGCAAGGAGAAAAAGGAATGGGTAGAAAAAGTGAGAAAGATGCGGTATCGGGGATGGAAGGATTCAGCATGCGTTTATAAATATCGCCATTGTACGGGCGCCAAGGGCTATATTTTTCATTCCTTATTTGTTGTCGCGACTGCGGCTTCGGTTCCTGCGCGAGTATACGCATCGGCCAGGATCGTACATTCTCCGGGCGCAATTTGCGACCGGTCGGCTTCCAGAGCCGATGGCACCGATGGAACCGGCCGGGTTGACCTCTGAAAGGATCCCACGACACGACGGACCGGGTTTCAAAACCCAGAGGTGGACACCGGACTTGTCCACGTGCCCGGTAACCCGAAACTGTCCGCTACCCGGTGCTCAAAATTTTCCTAAATTTAATCAGACACACTGTAACGATTTGCATTCGACTCTGAAACGATTATTGTTTAATACGTGAAGCGAGCAGAGGGATCCAGCGGATCAACTGCGGGGAAAGAAAGAACGATTATGCACGCTGCATGCCGCCATTTTTATTCTGTCGCGCGACATAGAGAGCGACATTAGCCTGGGCGTCGCGCAGTTTGCGTCCTGTGGATTCGCCGGACCGTCATAAATAATAACCGAGGATCTTTATTGGAGACGATATTTTACGTCCGACCCCAGAATGCAAAACGAAATAGTTTTGTCAATTTCTTTTGAAATGAGAAAGTTTGTAGACGTACGTTTATCAGAGTCTTTTTGTTTTCAATGAATTTTGCGAATTCATTGTTATTCGATAGGAAAGCAACTGCTACGGTCGCGTGGAGGATAATTTAGTAGGAGGGAGAACCGTTGTCTCTTTTTTTATCTGTAAGCAATTCCGGATCCAGTCTTTTCGGAAAATCTCGTCAGACCGTTGGGAGAAGGAATAAAATTTCGCCGGGCAAATAGTCGCGAGTACGTGTGCACGAATTTCTCTAGAACGTTCCGAAGCTCGGGCGAGGTCGGATTCAAGACACGGTGCAAAGTAATCCCGAAGAAAGGACGCGTGCAGCTGTCGGGCAAACAGGAACGCCACTCCGGTGTGCTGCACTTTTCGCAGACCACCTGAAAGCCTCTCGGCGCACATATCCGTGTACACGGTTTGCCGGAAGCCAACTGAAAGAAACCTCGAACAAGAATATCTTTATGGTTCCCGACGATGAGCCATTGAATTGATTCGTCCGCGCGGCACAATGGCGGGAGCGGCAGCGTAACAACTTCTTCTCGGAACAACGTTGTTCACGCCGATCATCTTCTGCCGGGACGCGCAGTGTGACAAATTGCCATTGTAGCTGGACAATATTCTAAATCGCCTATTTTTCTATATATACATATCAATTAATGTGTTTACAGTTGTGTAAAATATAAATAATTATTAAATTTTTATAACGAGAACGTGTTTTGAGAACGAGAGCAGGATTTCAAACAATGAAATCCAAATCCTCATATGGAATAATAAATCCATTAAATCGCATTATTGCTCGCTCTAACATATTTCACAACAATATCGATTTTTTTAATGGCACGTTACAGGCATTCAAAACAAAATTGCGCAATACTATTTGTTAATCATACCTGTACTTGTTTAGTTTCGCGCGGTCCATTTTTATGTAAATTTTAATGAAGACTTGGGTTAAGATTTTAGGTTAAGACTTTCTTTTTTGTCATGTCTTCTTTTTGTTTTTATCACTTATACTGAAAAGCTGTATACATTTGTATAAAAGGACCTCAGTCCGTATATAATAATAATAATAACAGTTAGTTGGTTTTCGTTAATTAAACAATATATTTCAAGCTATTTATAATTAAATACAACAAAGTTAGTAATGGACCTGCATATGTAGCACAGAATGATCTAACAAATAGAAGACGTCATTTTTAATTATGGACTAAGAGAATGTACATTGCATAATTTACTAATTTATTTTTTGGAGATTCGGACATATTCTAACGTGAAAGAATTATTCTCTTTAGTTCAGTATAATAAGGTTTCAATTTATAAATAACAAATCTGTTTCATATTATAGTTTATTATATTAATATAAATATAATAACGTAAAAATGTAAATAATACAAAAAAGATAACAGAGAGATCAAAATTAAAGTATTAATAGTAACGTTCGGTTGCATGTATGAACATTGCCTAATTATAAGAATTTGTTTATGACTTGTTACCAATATACTATGTCTGTGATAAATAAGAAGCCACTTCTGGTCGATTTAAATGCAACACTATCATTTCACTGTTTTATAGAACTAATAACTTGTAAAAAAATGTAAATAGAATATATCTAAACGTATTTATGTTACGACCTAATATTTTACTTTGGGTTTATGGTCGACGTGTCCTTTCAATTTTTTTCCTAAAAAAATCTATCGCGTATAGAAATGTGGCCATTCATTTATAAGTCAACCGTCCGTCTTTAAAGAGAAATTTACACGCTCTGTAAACATTCAACAAAAGAATTTGAAGTTTTAATATTCAAGGGTTTTAATACATGGTTATTTTAGATCATATTGGCACAGTTAGTTTTTGTTTATTTGAAAGTGAATTTTGTCCAGCCAAAATGGCAACAGGTCACACTGTGGGACAGTTCGAATTTATATCGTCGACAAAGTCACAAAATTGATCCACCAAGCCGCTGTTCGAGATGCCGTCGCTCTCGAATTTTGAGGAAATATATTCAAAGGGAAAAAAATTAATTCGGCTACTGTAAACATTCAACAAAAGAATTTTAAATTTCAATATTCAAGGGTTTTAATGAATGGCTATTTTAGATCATATTGGCACAGTTAGTTTTTGTTTATTTGAAAGTGAATTTTGACCAGCCAAAATGGCAACAGGTCACACTGTGGGACAGTTCGAATTTATATCGTCGACAAAGTCACAAAATTGATCCACCAAACCGCTGTTCGAGATGCCGTCGCTCTCGAATTTTGAGGGAATATATTCAAAGGGAAAAAGCTAATTCGGCTACTGTAAACATTCAACAAAAGAATTTGAAGTTTTAATATTCAAGGGTTTTAATACAAGGCTATTTCAGATCATATTGGCACAGTTAGTTTTTGTTTATTTGAAAGTGAATTTTGTCCAGCCAAAATGGCAACATGTCACACTGTGGGACAGTTCGAATTTATATCGTCGACAAAGTCACAAAATTGGTCCGCCAAGCCGCTGTTCGAGATGCCGTCGCTCTCGAATTTTGAGGAAATATATTCAAAGGGAAAAAACTAATTCGGCTAGTTTCACGAACGAATTCATTGAGGCCGGCATATTTAAAATAAACGAGCCATACGCCATAAATTGGCATCAGCGCGGGATCGACATCGATGCCGCGAGCATGACCCTCGCATTTCATTCCAGCAAACATTGTCGCTCCGTTGGATCTGATATCGTAATGTCCGCGCGTAATCATTCGTGAATAATTTTGATCTGGCAATCTTATCAACTGTCAACGGCATCAACTTTGTAATGGAGCTGAACGCGCGTGCAGGTTGTCGATCAAAATCCGTTTGAATCGTCGGCTGTGTCTATATGTATGTGTACTCGTCAAAGAACACAATCCTCTTCGATTCGAGCTGAAGGATATTATTTCCTTTGCGGGTTTTATCCACGGGAAACATTAGTGGGAGCAATTTCCAACCGCAGGAAATTGTTAGAGGAAGAAACGAGAAGTCGGATGATAACATTTCGCAGATTTGCTTCGACTGTCAGCTGTTATTAGGTTGGTGGAAAAGTTCTGTCGTATTTTAAATAAATTGCAGTATTTCACATTATGTCATTCTATATAGTATACGACAGAACTTTCCGTCCATTCTAATAGCTATCGAAACGCAACATAGAGGTACAGTGTAACTCCTCGCGGACGTTTATGTTAGTTCCGAAGTGGAATGGGCGAGATGACATCCCATCCATTTCGAGGCGTATTGATCTTCGCTCTTACAGGTACGTTGCTTTCCTCTGGGGAAAGTCGACCTGGGAAACTGTGAAGACCATTATGTCTCGGTAACGTAAGTCTTCTGCAGCCCAGTCCACAGTTTCTAGCTAGGCCCTAGGGCCTCAATACGTTACCCACATCAGCGAAACATCTCTTGAAAGATTTTCCGTCGTGTTTTACTTACCTTCAGCCTGAAAATCGATAGGAATTTTCTGGATAAACTCACGGGTTCTTTTATTTATTAATCTGACAACTTTCTACAACTTCTCCATCCGATACGTTCTTTTAATTTTCTTAAAAAGAGCACTGTGTGCCTCAACGATAAAAGTATTAGGTGTCTGTAACGAATCCGTTTAGTTGGCTGTTCCCGTTGACGAAGCAGTAAAGTCATCGGCAATCTTCGCCGGCGCTAGCATAAAGCGAGGGTGAACCCTAATGCAGAATAGAAGCGTGGAATTGCTTTTTCCAGACGGCAATATCGAAACAGGCGACAGCTGTTAATGACTCTGCCACGAACGACCTCTTTCGTTGGTCTTTCTTCCGTCGAGAAACTACCGCCATTATGGCGCTCAGGTTTATATTCGCCTTGGAAATAATGAATGGCTCCGGGTGTACACTTTGTTCACTATTAATATCGCAAATGAGACGTTCAATATAGACGCAACGAACCTGACACGTTCGCTGAATCATTGTAAATTTATGTACGCGTAAACACCAGACATGCCGCTGCAGTTTGCATTATTTTTAATAATCCTGCGCACCGTCTACGCAATGCAAACAGACAAGATGTACAGTGACTCCCACTAATATATTCGGACACTCTTAAAACTACCAAAAATTTGTTTAATATTGGAATGTCCGAATTGAAATTTTTGGAGAAGTTGGAACAGTTGGTTTGCTACACAACGTGACAAAAATTTTTGAGAAAAGACTGCAAGTTGTCGGAATTGCAGAGAAAATACTAAAAGTTGTATTTTGCAACTTTTTTATGTGGGCTTATATGGACAATTTAGAAAAGACGTTTCGTAGATCTGTGTCAGTTAAACATATTCTGAAAATTTTGTGAAAATCGGTTCTAATGAGCTACAAACATTTAAAGATGGTAAAAATTGCAGTTTTTCACGATTTTCGCCCTCCAAATGCAGCAATTCCAAGGATTCTTACATCTTTCAATGCCTGCCGTTTTTTCCCGCATCAACCGATTTCTATGAAACTTTCACAGTGCATATAATTGACACAGATCTACAAAACGTATTTTTTAAAATTTCAATATAGGCCCGCATAAAAAAGTTGTAAATTGCAACTTTTAGTATTTTCTCTACAATTCCGACCAAATGCAATTTTTGAAAAAACTTCTTTTCACATGCCGTAGTAAAATAATTGCTCTAGCTTCCCAAAACAGTTCAAATCGCATAGTCCAATTTTTAAAAAGTTATGGTGTTTTCAAGAGTGTCCGAATATTAGTGGGAGTTACTGTACATGCTTCTTATCTTAATAAATCTTATGCAAAATAAAAATGTTTTACGTGACAAGAAGCAGTTCTCAAATTCTGAATTTTTATTATTAACACATTAGGTGATTATTGCATAATTTTGGAAAATCTATGGTACATGGCTAAACACTTTTTAAGGGAACCTTGAATAGCAACAGCAATTTTCATTGTGAACTAACAAGTCACCCTCGATAACGTCATCTAATAGTTTTATTCAAGATTACAATGTAAAAGAAAATTTCTATGCTCTCAAATCTGGTCTCAAAATTTGTCTACAACCTCAGGATTTTACAAGAAATCGATTGTGCAATTGTGCATCTTTATTTTCAGAAACACCTGGTATATAGAAATGTGAATGAAATTGAAAAAACGAGACGAGTGCCTTGAAGAGAAAGAAACGCTCTTTCCATTGCTCTTTTGCACAAGATACTACGATAATTCTTTCGCTTTCTGGAGCCAGTTAAAGTTAAAAAGCCCACATTCACTTCAATGTTGAATAACTCGAATAAAAAACATCGCGCAATATCCAACAACCACACAATTTACACAGGAAAGATAGCCCTTCCGAATGATATTAACGCGATTTATCAAAAAAATTTGTTGCTCCCCGTGTGATGTTCCAAAGTTGCACAAAATTGTTGCTAACCGTCAATGTTGTCTCCATTTCGGTATAACTTTGTAAAAAACCAACACAGCAACAATTTGAAACAGAGCATCAGAAACTAGAGGTTTCAGGCTTTGAAACCATTGTTCAACGATATCGATACTGCAATTTTTGACGCAGTTATGATCACGTAAAGTGGGACCAATTTTTCGGGTTCGCACAAGTGATCCCTTAATTCTTCTGAGGAGTGTATTAATAATTTATAAACTATTGCTCGTTCAGGGAACCTCAAAATTGTACGTGTACCTCGCACGTGACTGTTTGGCATTGGTTGATTTAAGCGAGGAAAACACCTTTATTCTCGAGCGATATCTATGTAGAATAGTTTGTGGTAACTTATACTACATTAATAAATACGAGCTGGGGAAATTTCGTTCACATTATAATCAAAATAACCAATTAACGGACTTACCCCACTCCACCTTACGCGAAATAATTCGTTGTCATTATCCTAACATTGTGGCCGCGGTGGAAATAAGAAAACACCGAACGAGAAGTGAATCGGAGCGGATCAACGGCACGCAATATCCGGATATTTATCTTCCGCGTAATTTATCCACATCATTTTCGTGCTCGTCGTCGCTTCGATTTCGATGCGGCCGTTTTGAAATTTAAGCGGGCCGCGCCGCGCCAGTACGTGGCCCGTATACAACTCAAAAGCTGAATTTATTGACTGGCGGGACCGATAAATTGTTTCGTTGGTCCGCAGCAGGCCGATGCGACAGACGTTATTGAGCCATTAAATCGTGATTACTCGCGTGTTATTGGGTACGGTGACACGAAGACGAGACATTTTCTTTCCCGCCTCTTCTCTCCATCGATCCCCATTCCCGAGACGCCGTTGTCGGGCACATTTATTTATTGATTTGTTGCTTTAAACCGTAGACATGGTTCATAGAGCGTATACATTACAAATTGTCCAACTTACGATTAGTTTACAATCAACAGAATTGCTTATGCAAAACAAATCCTTATACAGCTTCGTAATTTGCATCAACTTCCACATACATACACACAACTGTGTGTAAAATCAAGTAAACTTGAATGTTAATTCAGTAATACCATATTCAATATGGTATAAGAGCAGTGAAAGGAAGGTTATATTGACAATGTTTGTTTTGAATTTACCGCCAAATATCGATCACCAACTGAGCGATCGATAATACGTCAGTTTCGCTTTCTACAGGGTCATCCGTTTTTAAACGGCCAAACGTTAACCAGCTGTAGAGCACCCCAAATGGAACAACTTTCACCCCTATCACTTTTTTTGTTTCGGCCTTGATTTCCAGATAATTGCGAAGAACCATCATTTTTTGAGTTTACATAAAATTAAATATCTCAGGACACCAATCATGAATCTTGATGGTTTTTCCTTTGTTTAGTTTAAAATAAGTCGGGGTATCTTTTTTATTGAATAAACTTTTTTGTATGACCTTCGGATCATGGTGTTTTGTGGCGTGGGGCACACCGTGGAGCCTGAAAGAAATAAGTTGAAAAGTGGCGGTGTGCCCCACGCCAACAAAAACCATGATCCGAAGGTCATACAAAAAAGTTTATTTCGATCATCGCACCTAGCGGCTTCCCAATTACGCATTGAGTTTGCCTACGAAAACTGTACTATCTTTGCGGCTTCCTGACAATCGAATCAGGTTCGTCCGCATCCTAACAGCTCCCTGACAATCGTACCAGGTTCGTCTGCGTTTAACTACATTCCTAGAGGCTCCCTGACAATCGTATCCCAACAAAAACATCCTGTAAACAGGAGCCAAGTTCTTATGGCCGTAAAAGTTGTGAGATCAAACAAAATACGGCCAAGTTCGTTAGCTTAGAAATACATGTTGCAATACTGAAAAAAGCGTTTGTAAAAATTAGTTTAAAAGAATGCTATTTAATTTTTGAAGAGTTACGTGCAGGGCTAAATTATTCAAACTTGGCCGTTACTTTTTAAACCAATGGCCATAAAAGATGTTAGGTAGCGGCCAAGTTTGAATAATTTAGCCTTCCATGTAACTCTTTAAAAATTAAATACTCTTTTTTTCAACAATTCCGATCAATTGCAATTTTTGAAAAAATTTCTTTTCACATCCTTTAGTAAACTAATTGCTCTAGCTTCCCAAAAAAGTTCAAATCGTATAGTACAATATTAAAAAAGTTATCATCTTTTTTAGAGCAGTCTTAAACTTTTGTCCGCTACTGTATATGTATAAGGAACCCTCTCATTGAGCGGGATACACTCCCGAGCCGTCAGTTATTTTGTAAGGACGTATACTTTCTGTAAAGCGCGATTTCTTGTGAACAATCTGTTGGTGTGGCCTACTCAATAAACTTCAAGTTATAAAGAAGAAGAAGGATTATTTCTCGAGTGAACCCCATCCTTTCCTTCTTCACGGCGTAACAGTAATGCGTGGTCAAGTTAGTAAGCTAGTAAAGCTAAACGCAAGGTGTGTCAACCTTAGGCAGCTAGAAAACCTCAACCAGGGGGGGGGGGGGAGGAATATTTTCCGGGAGGACCAAAGAGGTCCACTAGGGGCCGTCGTCAGGCTACTGGAAGAAGCCACGAGAGTCGCTAAGCACCTGAAGAGGAAACAACGATGTTTGGGAAAGCAATAGAAATAAAAGAAGACGAGAAATGATAGGCAGATCGGTTGTACCAAGCCTTCCTGCGGTCCTCAGGTATGCGACGGTACACGGGCTTTTTTCCCGAAAAAGGGATTCAAGGCCCTTGAGGGATGCCAGCGACCGCGCGCCAAAGGCTGCGTTTTTTATCAGATTATATGGATAAAGGAGGGGTTTCCATTATTAAGTATCGCGTCAGCCAGCCACGGAACAACGACAAATTATTCGCGCACAGACACACAGTTTAGGACCGGGAGAAAATCGAAAAACAAGGACCAGCCCATTGTTAGAGCTCTAATTAGCTGAGCGATATACGAGCTCGCACATTAAAAAGTCCGAGGACGATTTTGACTGTGTACCACGCGAGACGAGAACGGACTGCCATTCACGACGAGTTAACGACGAAACCTGGTCGTCCGCAGATGAAATTTATTATCCGGAATCAGCACCGTGGGCCGAGACAGAATTAAGGCGGATTCTCAAGCCGCCTCTTCGCGCCACCGTGCGCAAGAGCCGTGGTTCTCGATTCTTTGGTGCTCTCGCGTGTTTCCAGAGCATAAGTCAGCGCGAAGAAAGTTGCATGTACATGATTATAACCGCCGTTCGGCTATACCCCCTTATTAATAATTACAGTGAAACAGTCCTCGTGGTCCGAGCCCTCGCTAATTGTGAATTGCGACTGTCCGACGAGGACAAACTTGTTCGTGCTCGGAGAACAATGGGTCCCATTAAAAATCAATTGTAAAGAATTGATTCCGAGTCCCGGGCATTATTAACGATTTGACAAATAATACCGGGAGACGGGTAGCCTAAGAAAAATACAAACTTCATTTCCCCTGGACCATATGTCAGCGGTTCTTGCGATCCGCGCGCCAGATGGGCCGAAATATCATGAGACGCGACACGTGGCGTATGTTGGACCTCATTGTATAAAAATGAGCGGCTCATGAATAAAACGGTACGCGTGTGCAGCACATGATTACAGACACCGCTTATGTTCCGTGGAATGAAGTGGAAGTGTCTCAGAAAAAATGACACTCCGGAGCGCTTCGAAATGTTGAAAACCGAATTTTTCTCCCGACCGGAATTTCTATTTCTGTTTTCTATGATTTTCTTCATTTCATCGATATAGAATTAGTAATAGGGGTGTGCGGTACCCGAAATTTCGGGTTCGGGTCGGGTCGGGAAATTTGTTTGGAATCGAATCGGGATCCCGAAAGTTTACAAAGTTTGGGTACCCGCGATTTCGGGTACCAGAAGTGGTAATCGGGTCGGGTCGAGTCGCGGTCCCGAAAGTTTGCAATATTCGGGTACTAAAAGTTGGAGCAAGTCTGCGATCAAATCAGCGATAAATCACTCTGTGCATATTACGATGCCTTGCTTGAAACCGAAGTTCGATAACCGATTACACTAAAACTACAAAAATCATTCTGAACCTGCCAGTGAAGATAAGAGATGAACCGAAAAATCATAGAACAGCATTGTACTTCATATAAATACAACTTTAACTTCGAGTACCCGAAAATTTGCGAACTTTCGGGACTCCAACTCAACCCGACCCGATTACCACTTTATTACCACATTACCGGATAGCGGATTCAAAATTTGTGCCTTTCTTCTATAAATTATAATGTATTTGGCATGTAATCCAGTAGATTTGTACCCGGGGCAGCAGATTGAAGTTTCGGTCCTGTAGGATCAATGGTTTGGTAGTTATGCTTGTTTAAAGTTGAGCAATCTGCAGTGTTTTTGACAGATAAGGACGCCGCCATATTTGTTTGTGTTGACGGTCGTGCGCCGCTTACCGAGCAGAATAAATAATTAATGGTTGATGATTAGGTCTGGGGGGGGGGGCGGCAAGGACCTGCGGTTCTGCTTGGTAAGCGGCTCGCGGCCAAAAACACTGCAGATTGCTCAACTTTAAGCAGACATAACTCCTGAACCATTGATCCTACATGATCGAAACTTCGATCTGCATCTGTCCCGGGTACAAATCTACTGGATTACATACCAAATACATCATAATTTATAGGAGAAGGGCACACATTTCGAGTCCGGTAAAGTAAAGTTTACCCAAAACTAATACAATACCTCGTACAATGCTTAATTTATTAACTTTTGGATGAAATACGTTTAAAATGTCGACTTGGGAGTAGGAGCTGTCGGTATGCGAGTCTGCCTAATTGCGGCGAATCGAATCGAATCGACATTCAGCGCCTTCGCCCTGGCGCGACGCGACGTTATAAATACTTTTTCGATCGCGGCCGACAAGAATCGTATCGCCGTTCATTTAGCATTCACGATACGTACTGTTCCGGCGACGTCGTGCACGGCGTAGTTAATTGCGCGAATTTATCACGTGGAGGGGGAATTAGTGTTGTACGAATGGCAGCGCGGAGGGAGACAACAACAGACAGCGAGTGGGGGATTACTCCGCGTACGATTACGCCTGTTTGATATGCCGCGACACTCAAAACTCGTACATCACACTTAATCGCTGAATATGGAACAGTCAGGCCAGACACAGCCGCATCCAGCATGCATATTTAGACTGCAATTATGGCCCCCAGCTATTGTCGGCACGCACGCCGCTGCAAATTTCCTACTGAGTCGTGTTCCCCTCTCTGTCTCCCCTCTTGTTCTTTTTTTTCCCGCTCGAACATTACACTCTTTGACTGGCACCGATGCACCGTGACCTCCGCGATACGCTCCCCGCGATTAGGCTGTTCCCGAGTCGCAATCCTCGGCTAACCCTTTGACAACCCACGGCGATCATGATACGGACCGTTTATTTTTAAAGCGGTGCAAGGCCGTTTTTTGTTGTTTCGAGGAAATTAAAGGTTAGCATATTAGTCAATAAAAAGAAAATTAATGAATTATGTCAAGTCTGGCAATGTTTCTACTGATTTATCAATATGTAATTTGATTATATAAATTTCTTTCAGGCGAATTTAACTGAAATAATATATATTTACGGGCTGTAAATGGACTTGTGCACCATTTTCATCAGAAATCATTGAATTTCAATTATGAAAATTTAAATATCACTGAAAATATATCTGTTATTAATCCAATTTTGTTTATAAATAATAACAAGAAATAAAATAGGAGCAGTATTTTTTATTTTGTACCTTAATTATATTTATATATTGTTAAACTTAACATAGGATATTGCTATTATTTATTTATGCGCTTTATGTGGCAGTGTTTTGAAATATTCATGATGCACAGGAGTATATATATGTATACGGTATATATGTATATAACTGCTCCATATCCTTATATTTTTCGTATGTAATAGGTCTGGCATCGTTATACAAAGGCGCCAGGGCGATTCTTTCAAATTTTGGCGGTCTTCCCCGACATGTAGGTGATAAATCTACCGTCTAAAATTCTTTGTCCTCCATCGATGTTTCATATAAAATATTGGGTTGGCAAGAAAGTAATTTCGGTATTTTAAGATGAATTAGAACCCAATTTTTTTTTATTCTAACAATGAACTTTAATGAATAAGATATTTTCCATTTTGTTCGATGATCTTTTGCCAAAAAGGATATATAAGAAAATATCTTAATGATTCAAGTTCATCGCTTGAATAAAAAAACGAAAATCTCGTTTTTACTTCACCTTAAAATACCGAAATTACTTTCTCGCGAACCCAATAGTATACGCGGTTCACTTTTGCAAAACCTCATCCAACGTATTTTCAGCCAGTTTACCTTTCCCTCGTTAGTATTTTTTCTTACCCGTTTTTGAATTGCGTTTTGTAAATTTTTTGCTGAAACGAAATTCTCTCGTTCCATTTCGTGTGTAAAAAATAAATTTATTATTTTGTCTACATTGTTTTATAACATCATAAGTAAGGTCATCTTCGACACGTGAAATAAAGCAAATGTAACCACGTGAACCAATTTCTTTTATTGACCAATTATAAATTGAACAAAGCATTGGCATTTTTTAAGATATTAAATACTCCCTCTGTCTCATAATAATAGTAACAAGTGAATATTTAAACGGTAATTATTGGCGGTAATTATTATTAATTAATTATTATCTTTCAATTTTTAGGTTAACCTAGGTATTACGAATTATAACGATTTTTCTAATTTCTATTGTTTCATTTCAGTTGAATATCAACCCATTGTAAAAGTAACATGAAAAAATACAAGATATGCTGGAATCAATAATTTTAAGCTCGGTAAATGCAGTAACGAAATTATTGAAAAATCCAGAAACTATCCAAACACTCAACATAAAAATCATGAGTAATATTTTTAATTTATTGTTTAATGCAATCTAGAGTTTTTTCCTTCTATATTTATTTTCTTTTGTTTCTATTGTATGTATTATTATGGGACAGAGGGAGTATTCACTAGTTATAAATGAAAAGTTTACACTAATTTAATCAGAAATTATGTGATATCTCATTTAAAAAAAAAATGGACTTACACCACTTTCAAAATAAACCGTCCGTATCATGACAGACAAGAAAAATAATTTTTTAAAATTATGTCCCCCTGACAGAGAAGAGAAGTCTCTTGTTTCGTTCGTCGTCCAACAAGGAGCTCCCCTCGATCGTGTTCGCCAGTAATACAAGCCTTAACCTGGGCTAGATTTAGGGTCACGTGATGGACGCGGGCTTTTTTGAATTACACCGTAACAGCACGCAAACCCGCCAACAATCCACGGACCAGTGCACGCCCCCTTTCGAGAGCTGCGACCAAGGACACCTCGTGAATCCGACTTAACTTCGGGCTTGCCTCCGGCGATGATTTCGCCCAATAAATCCCGTCCACCGGAGAGACTGCCCTGGTTAGGGAGTAACAACATGATCGCAATTTGCGGTATTGTTGGTTAACTGCCCCGGGGAATTTGCCTTTCGGGCTGCTACGCGCTCGCCCGGGCTCGCAACTTACGTGTTGATTCTCCGACAACAATTTACGATCCGCCACCATTCTTTAAATGTCTCGGCTAACCCCTTCGCGTAACTTCCTAAAATTTTCCTGCTGCTATACAGAGTGTCTGGTTCATGCGTGACCCCTGGACCTTCTTTACTGATGAAGATTGGCCGGTCAAATGTTAAAGGAGATTTGTAATTTGATTACATTAAGTATTAAAGGAGTTATGCTGTAATTTCTGCACGCCCCACAGTGGGCCAGATCGCCGCGCTAGCTGTTCCACGCCTATTTCACCATTATTTCAAAATATAAAGACCACATTAAATAGGTCGTTGGATTCCTCTTGGCGTCAGCTATAACATTATTGAATAAAAAATATCTAGTTATAAATAAATATTGGAGGTGACCAGAATTTTTTGTTTAAAAAAAGAAATTATACAAAGTTTTTGTATTGAGATTTGTAGAAGACTGAGTACTGATTACTTTTTGTAGGAAACATTTTTTTGTCATACCTCCGGAAATGTTTGAAAACTCGTGTGAATAATGAATAATATTTGAAAACTGGCTGTTCACCATTATTTCGAACCATAAAGACCACATTAAATATATCGTTGGATTCCTCTTGGCGTCAGCTATAACATTATTGAATAAAAAATATCTAGTTATAAATAAATATTGGAGGTGACCAGAATTTTTTGTTTAAAAAAAGAAATTATACAAAGTTTTTGTATTGAGATTTGTAGAAGACTGAGTACTGATTACTTTTTGTAGGAAACATTTTTTTGTCATACCTCCGGAAATGTTTGAAAACTCGTGTGAATAATGAATAATATTTGAAAACTGGCTGTTCACCATTATTTCGAACCATAAAGACCACATTAAATATATCGTTGGATTCCTCTTGGCGTCAGCTATAACATTATTTAATAAAAAATATGTATATATATATATCCCACGAGCAAGTTTTGCATACCAGTTCTTTATTCGATAATGGGGTAAAGCTATGAAAGCTTCTAGTGCCTCTAATTGGTAATGTTTATCAATGGTGGTATAATCAAAAAAATTCATAAGATGCAACGCGACTCGCCGCGGAATTGCGTGTCACGCGACGCTTTAAACCAACATAATTTCCATGCTTGGGTCGATTTCGGTGCGAAATTTGCAGGATCTTTTAGAGGAGACGTTGCTGCAAATGTTCCACTTTGTTAGAGCACGACGCTGTGTAACACTTTGAACTTATCCCTTGTCAAAAGTGAAAAACTTTGACAGTATTCCTTAGTTGACTAAGTATTCTTTTTAAAACAAATTATGAACATTAATGTTTAGTTCCTGGTGCGTTCTCAACATAGATATACATTAAAGTAGGAATTTTTAATCTCGATCGTACAATTTTTCAAACTAATGAGGAAGGAAAGTTCACAGCGCACAGGTTCGATCTTTACAACTAAGTGGGGGAACGAAGATGGTGTTTCGTCCTAGGCCCGCTACAGGACTCATCAGTAAGGCTTATGGGGGCCGTCTCCTAGCAGTTGACGGTCGCGCGTGAACACTCACACACCGCTAGAGTACACTCACACACCGCTAGACCACGTATACGCACACGAGGATTGCAAGGGTCCAAAAATTGACCTCTGACCTCTCGATAATGCAAAGACGGGGGTTTTTAGTAGTCAAAATCGCCAGATGAAACATCAATCTACATCGCTGTTTGCCTCAAA
>CM052284.1:2693181-2771046 GCA_028455765.1 Lasioglossum oenotherae | reverse complement strand
TATAATTGATAATAAAGCTGTATTCTTTAAAATTTAACCATTGTATTTTATCTTCAAATCGAGCACGAACTTGTACAATCATCTGATACATAAAATCTACTTTTTTATCGTAGTTTTACCGTTCATTTCTTTTGACATTCCGCCGTGCAGTACAGATTGCGATATCTATGAAAATCGGGCACTAACTTATGCAGTCATCGAATATTTATACAAAATAGCAAGTAAATTAAGTGCAAAGTTAAACAATGTTACAACGTTACTTCGTATCAAGGTTTTCGTTATTTTCAAGGTTCATTCGCTCAGCCGGGGTAAGATAAAATCGATATCTGAAGTGGAAAGAGGGAGGAAATAAAAATATTCATCATCGATTTTGGAGGAAGCAGCGATTATTAATAGTCTTTTTACGCTGAAAACAACATGACAATGCTCTTAGGTTTCTCGTATGTTTCACTGTTTTATATTTCAGCCGGTCCAAATTCCTTCGTAAATGCATAAAAATCCGCAGCATACTAATGGCAAGTGTAAAATTGATTTTCCACAGGGTGTCGCAGTTTTTCCGCGGAAATCCGTAGCCATCGATTTGAATTCCGCGGCCGCTGTCATCGGATTTAAAAGTGTTACGTTTTCGGCGGCCGTCGTATCGGTTGCTGGCAGCGTTGATCGATTGTTCCTGGCAACAAATAATGTATCTCGCTGTGTGTGTGTGTGTGTGTGTGTGTATGTGTGCGTGTGTGTGCATGTTTTTTTTTGTAGCCGTGGCGATATGTCGATAGCGAGGAAAGGCCTGTCGTCCGAGCGGAAAGGACGTCGGACGTACTTCGTTCCGGGCGATACGCAGCGGAACGATTATCGGATATCCACGGTTGACAAATTGTACGATCAACCGACTACGTTTTAATGAAGCTTTAGCGTGGTAGGGCAGCTTGGCCGCGTGTCGACCGGAAAATTAAAAATACAAAACGGCGAGACACGCGAGAGAGAAACCAACGCCGCTCTCGATGTTTAAGCGTATGCGTAATCGGTTGTCATCCCCCCACTCTCGCCCCGCGTCGATTGATAGTTAAATCTGCCGCGAATAATACGCTTAAAACAGTGAATTAACGGGACGAGGATAATTCTCGCGTGGCTGCCCGTAAAATTCGCGTATTGCGCTCGTTGACACCCTTTTAGGGGGAGATTACGATAACCGTGACCCCTACTTTGAAGGTTATATTCGTGTTCCTGGGATCATTTTAAGAAAAAAATGTGTATATAACAGCTATCCAATGGGCTCCGTTTGGCCGGTAAAGTAGATTTCTTGTTTTTCATAAAACTACAAATATCTCGGAAACTATGCGAGTTTCTGTATGACGGCTATATAGAATGACAAGATTATGCGATCAGAATTAGTTAGGGTTAGGTGGTGGGGGGCGGAGAGGGCCGGCCATCAGGCCGGCTCGATCACGCATACGGAAATATAGGAGTAGTCTTTCAAAACTGAAAGCTCACCTTAAAAACAAAAAAAAAATAAACAGAAAATGGATTTTTCGGGTTGTCCGCTCAGAAGAAAAAAAAATTAAAAATAAAATAAAATAAAATAAAAAAAAATTCAATTTCCTACAAAAAAGGTCTCTTGATATTTTGCCATATCTCGCATAGTTTCCGAGATATTTGCAGTTTTAAGAAAAACAAGAAATCTACTTGACCGGCTGAACGGAGCCCATTGGATACCTGTTATATACACAGTTTTTTCTTAAAATGATCCCAGGATCACGAATATAACCTTCAAAGTAGGGGTCACGGTTATCGTAATCGTGCCCCTTTTAGTTTTTAACGCGAATACAGCGACTCCCACTAATATTCGGAATGGCACTGTTAAATCGACGATAACTGCGTTTCAACTTCAACGAACGGTATCACGCGGAGTAGAGATCAAGACATCGCCGTTCCTCGTCTATCCACAGCCTCTGATAAGCCTGTAAAAAGAAGCACGCAATTTCGCCCGGCCATCCCCTAAATTCCATTTTTACTTGCCGCGATCCAATAGCTGGGTCGATTTTACGAGTCCCTCCGGAAACACCAGACCCTCAGACATCAAATCTATCTGCTATACGACATCGGTCGCGTATCCAAAAATTCTCTTCTTCCCGAAATCACGGTCTCGTTCGTTGCATACATCATTCGAAATGGTTTACAGGGTCGGCGAAGGCGGTGAAGAGGCTGGGGGAATGCAGAGACCTATATCCGGCAGCGAATTTATCGCGGGCTCAATGTATCCTCCGTATTGCGTCATTAAAGACGCATATTCCCGCCGCATATTCGTGCTGTCGGTGCCATAAGCGGTGACGGGCGTCGTTTCGCCCCGGAGAATCAGGAGAAAATGTTTTTCTCATAGCCCGGACCGATTTTATGGAACCCTGTGCCGCCGCTGCGACCTCTTGTAAAACAATCATTTTTCCATCGGCTCGAACGGACCGCGTGCTCGCAATACGTTTGTGATATTATTGCGGAAGAGCGTTATGAATTCGTGGGAGAAGCGACGCCTCGTGTCCTTCTCTCTCTCTCTCTCTCTTTTTCTCTGTCGACATTTTTTCCTCATTATTTTTCCGCAAGAGTTGAACGAGCTCGTGCTTAATGCGATCGCGAGTGCACTTCGGCTTTACCCGGGATTTAAGCTCGCGAAATGCCAGTTAGCGCGCGATCTTCTTCATATCGGTTCTCCGTTTACAATTACTGATTATACACGCGACTGATTATCGTTCGTTCCGTCCAATCATCTCCGTGTTGACCTGAATCGGTATCGATTGTGCCGCCACTCGTTCCTCCAAATCGCAGTTTTCTGTGTCCTCCCTGCCCTCAACCCCTCGCCCACCCTCCACAAATAGTCGCATGGAAGATGATAGTAATCCAACCAGTCTTTTTTACCACACTTATATTAACTTCGGTACCAGGACGATATCGTAACGACTGTGCCAACAATGGTGTGCTAACGGCGATTATAATCATTTTTTGAGAAACGGCTTTAATATACAAATACATGTTTCTTTCGGTATGACTAATCAGAACATTTATTTGTTACAGGTATGTGTTTATATCACCAATGCAGTAATATCCAAGAAACTGTTATTTCGGGAGCCGTACACAGAACAGGAACTTGTAAGTAGAATAATGCATTGGCATAAATAATATACATTTCGTATATTAAAGGCCACGTGCTTTTCTGAAAACTGAAATTAAATGATTATGAGATAATAGTTAATTGCGTGCGTTTAGGGGAGGTAGTTCCGACGTCCTTGTTGGCGTAGGATGGAATAATTGTTTACATTGATGTTTAAGATATTTAAAACATATTTTAACAATTTTCAATATAGACCCCCATGAAAAAATTGTAAAATGCAACTTTTAGTATTTTTTCTGCAACTCCGAACAATTGCAATTTTTGTAAACTAATTCTTCTAGCTTCCCAATAAGGTTCAAATCGTATAGTACAATATTAATATACAGGGTGAGTCACCTAACGTTGCCGCCTCAAATATCTTTGTTGTTTTTAAAGCCTAAGTATGAAGTCTACAAAGAAGGGGCTTCAAAAATTAGTGAGTGATTAACGAGTAGACCGCGAATTTTTAATGGTTAATGCAAAATAATAATGTTCTGTGTCCGTTACATATATAGACTAGGAGGTAGGTATTTAGAAAATTAGGGTATTTTAAGTGTAAGGTATTTAGTGTCCCAAAATTCGTGAAAATCCCGAAAGGGGGTGGTTCCTGAAATGGTTCCTAAAATTCGCTTGAAATGGTCTCAGGAACCCTCCACCCCCTTTCAGGATTTTCACGAATTTTGGGACACCCTGTATAGTCACTGAAATCCTAATGAAAGGGACTATCATTATAGGTGTTTAAAAAAAGGGTGCCTGCATTAAAACAAAATGAAGGTGACATAAAAACAAAAATATCATTTTGGGTATCATGTGTGCCCCAATGAACAATTCAACTTTGTCCTTCAGACATTTGACGTATCTTTAAGAACAACAAAGACATTTGAGGTGGCAACGTTAAGTGACCCTTTATAGTACATGTAGTACATATATAGTACAATTTTCATTTTTTCATTTTCATTGTGGAGAAACAGACGCGGAAGAAGGTCCGTTTTCGCCAACAGAAACTAACGGATCCACGCGAATCTGGCTACCAGATGTGGGAGTGGCACTCTGCGAAAGCCAGGTTCGCCCCTGCCTTGGGGAAACCCCAGGGAATTAGGGACCGACTATGTGCTTTACGCATTTATTTCGAAAGAATTACAAGAATTAAAAGATACCTTTGAACCAGTTTTGGAATTTTAAAATATATTTCGAAGGTACACTTAGGGGTCACCAGTTTGAGGTGGTTCGTAACCTACCTTAAACTGTAGGTCCCGTCGCGTAATAACCATAGCAGTTGAAGAAGCGACGTAAAACAATCAAACAAAAGGTACACTTAGGGGTTCGGTGAAGGTTTGCAATTTCGAAATTTTCCTAGACCTCGCAGTTCCAATCTCGGCTCGAAGCGCTCGCATTTTTCAACTCACGCCTCTCCAACACGTGTAAAACCGTCGCGCAGTTTATTTCGAAGACCTCCATTGATCATCGTGTCTCATACATCAATTTTACACCCACCCCCTCTTACGGCAATGCTTTTCTACGGTGCTTCCACGGGGGTTATAACCGTGCCGCGCGACAAAAAGCGGCGGCGCGTTCAATCGTCGAGGAGAGAGGAAGGCTTTCTTCATGAAAAGCTTTCCCTTCTGTCAGTAACTCTGTGCTCACGAAGGCTGTGCTTCGAAATTTTGAAAGCGTATTCTGCTCACTTTGAGGAAGGATCGTGTATTCAGAGACATAAAATGCTCCGGCGTGTATGTATGTGTATTGTGACAATGTTCCGTGAGAGCGTGCGGTTCGGGGCACGAATTGCCGTGAAAAATTGATGCACGCTGTGTGTAAGTTAAAAGGAACTTTATCGAATGTGTTAGCAGTCCTACAAAATGTGAAAACGTCAATATTACAATCGCAGGGCCGTCGAGTTAAATCCGGAAAAGTGGTTACATAGAGAAAAATTATTCAAATTCAAAGGAAAATATCAATATATTGTAACCCTATTTGGTACAACAGTGGTAAATGATATTTACAATTGCATTACTCGATGCAGTCTCCATCAGCAGCTACGACCTTCTCGAGTCTGGACCAGAATCGATTGCAGGCTCGCTTGAATCTCCTCTTTGTCCATATTCGTCATCATCTTCCATAATGGAGGCTCGTAGAGAATCTTTCGTGTTATGTGGCTTCGCATTTACCTTTGCTCCGACTACGCCTTACGTGTAATAATTAAGGGGATTGCAATTAGGGCTAGAGGGGGTCCACAAGTCGGGGGACCAGTGATGACTTAGCTTTTCGTAAAGCCAGGCCTGCGTCTTTCTTGCCTAGTGAGGTAAAGCAGAGTTAGTTCTGTTAGAACTCCTCTTGTTTCTCCCTGAATTCTTTAGCCACATCATACACCACCATTTTTTTGTAGCCAAATCACGCAATTATTTCCGAGAGCGATTTTCCGGCGCGAAGTGATTCGACTATTGCCGCTCTTCCGTCGTATTCTCGGTTCATGGTTGAGCAAATGCTAATTGTTGACTGATCAGTGGTTTCTTAGTGAATGACCTTACTGCGTCGTGTTTATAACTGCTTTGTTTACACTTGGTCTGTAGGTTTTCATGGAAAACATTTCGGTTTTACCTCGACAGCCCGGTACACTATTCAAGATCCATTATTTTATGTCTAGATTCAAAGAGACCGAAGAGACCCCGTAACGGGACCGAGAGTAATCGGGCTGTCTGTTTACCGAGCAGATTTCTTGATTTTTATTGGCTGCCGGTTGCGGCCCAGAGAATTTCAAACGGCTCCTGAACTCGAAAAACGACCGGGAAACTGGGATGAAATTGAACGAGTTACTACTCGCGCCTTGTCCTCTTCTTCTTCCTTCGTTTCGTCCGGTTCGGCTCGCTTTTTTCCGCGTCCGTGCCATGAACACTCGATGACTTTCCGCATGTCTTTTGACATCAACGGCGCTGGCCAAAGCGAGTGGAATCGTTTAATGCTCCGCGGAAGTTCTAAAGCTTGCGGTTCTTGACTCGATTGGGCTCGGGCCGCTCGCAAAGCTCCGCGAATTGGATTGCTGAATTAAGAATCGTACCGATTGGTCGTCGGAACCGAGTGGCGGTCGAATTTTCCGTTGGAAATCAATCTAGAAAATGCTTAAATGCAATGGAAAGCTCGTGCATAGAATTTCAGTAAGTAGACTGCGAGATATGTCTACACACGCACTTCGTTTCTCCGCGCGCGTGTGAAATGTCATCGCAATTAGCAGCTCGGAGCAACGTTGCTCGCGCACCGCGCTTCCTCGAGACGAGCTTTCCCATTCGTCAAGAAAAATTTCGTCCATTTGCCGCGAGTCGTATCGCTCACTGTCTTCGAGATAATAAGTCACGCGTTCGCGTGGTACGTCTTACCGGGAATAATCTGGATGACTGAACGCATCAGTGTTGCAACGACAAATATGCGAGTCGATGTTCCTTCGTGTGGCTACAAACGGAGAGACAGAGAGAGAGAGAGAGAGAGAGAGAGAGAGAGCATCTCTCGTTTCACCCTCGAGTAGATGACACTCCCGAAGAGGTTGGCGACCCCATCCAGAATCTCCGTGTACAATACACATCCGCTTTTACGCGGCCGCGCCATTTGCTCGCTTCTGGAACTTTCCTTTCTCCGTGCCCGTATCCTTTATCTTCGCCGAGGAACCTCGAACAAACGCATCCCACGCGAGTTGTTTTTTCCTTCGTTCCAGCTTCGTATCAATCTTCCTCGCGCTGCCGCCGCGCCGCGCCGCGAGATTTCTCCCGTGCACTACTCGTGCAGCTACTTTTACGCACCCTTTGTCAGGAACCGGGCGAAAAGCACCGGGAAAAGTTCCCGTTACGAACCTCGTTCCCCGGGGAGGGTTAATAAACCAACCCAACCTCGTATTATGCTCGCGAGCACAACAACGCGCGAATTACCGCCTCCGTATTAGGCGTGTAACGAGATTTCCGGCGGATCGACAGCTCCCTAAGCATTCTGGACTGGTTCATACGAAAACTCTTCGTAGTGCACAAGTCTGCGACCTATTCGTTTTTTTTTAATTTATTTATACAGGTCTTTTTTGGTTAAGGGGGCGTTTTCTTGCAGACGACGGTCCCGCGTGAACGCTCACACACCGCTAGACCACGTATACGTACGCGAGGATTGCAACGGTCCGGGCATCCACCTCTGATTTCTCGATAATGCGATGACGGGACTTTTTAGTCGTCAAAATCGCCAGATGAAAGATCAATCTACTGCGCTGTTTGCCTAAAAAGTCGTTTTTTTACGTTTCCGAGCAATTTTTTTTTTCAATTATTTATTTAAGGTCGCCTCAACATCTAGGTCATTAGCGACCACAAGAATTGTGACATGTGAAATACAAATTTAGATTCTTAAAATTAGAATTAATTACAAGTACATTGTGGAAAAATCAGTTAGTCACAATTATACATAGATAATGATTACATAGTGTGGAACAAATTAATGGATTTTAGAAATGTTATGACATGGTTGATAGTTCATGGTCATCTTGATAGTTGGTTGATAGTTGATAGTAGATTGATAGTTGATATTCTTATAATCATTAAGGCATTCACTTAAATTGTTAGGTATATCAAATCGACGTCTTTGGAAGGTGAAAAGGGGACAGTGCAATGTAATATGTTCAATCGAAAGTATAGTATTACATCGAGTACACATGGGAGGGGGATCTTTCAAAATTCTATATAAGTGAGTTAGGTTTGTGTGTCGTATACGAAGTCGTGTGAGAACTACCTGATCTCTTCTGTTAGTAACTTGGGGACATTCATTATTTAAGAGATCTTGCCTTACCAAGGATAGATTAGAGGGAGGGGAACTAGTCCATCTCGCATTCCATTCAACTCTAATTTCTCTTTTAATTTGTTTTACCATATCTCTGTGAGAAGAAAAACATTCTGTTGACATTCCTTTAGAAGCCTCTTTAGCCGCGGCATCAGCTATTTCATTTCCCAATATCCCTATGTGAGATGGGATCCAGGAAAAAATGATTACTTTGGTTTCCGAGCAATGATTTTGCAATATTCGGCTGCATATTGCCCGTCGAAGAGGCTAGTACGCCGCACAGTAGGCCAAACCGATGAAATCTGTGTCAAAATCAAAGAACGTTCGATATAAATGAGATAGAGCGATGAATTTTTTGTTTAAATGAAAGCTGAAACTTTGCAGAATATGAAATAATTATGGAGATTGTGGTACGAACGCTTTTTAATCTTGAGAAAATTCGTTAAACTTGCACAATTTCAAGAAAATTGTGGTTTTTTCAATACGACGCGCGGGAAAAATTTCTTTTTAACGCGCGACACATTTAAGTACGAACGTTTAAGTACTTAAACGTTTAAGTACTTCATTATGATTATTTTTAATATGTTTTATATATGAGAATACAATATTCCTTCAAACTAGTGGGTTAACAATTCGTTTCAACGAAAAAATGATTTCACAAGTTGTGTTCACAAAAATCAATTTCTTGCAAAATCCTGAGGTGGTAGATAAATTTCGAAACCAGATTCGAAATCAGCGTGAAAAAACCTACGGGAAAAGATGTGTCGCACGTTAAAAAGAAATTTTTCCCGCGCGTCGTATTGAAAAAACCACAATTTTCTTGAAATTGTGCAAGTTTAACGAATTTTCTCGATGCTAAAAAACGTTAGTACCACAATCTGCATAATTATTTCGTATTCTGCAAAGTTGCAGCTTTCATTTTAAAAAAATTTCATCGCCCTATCTCATTTCTGTCGAAAGTACTTTGATTTTGGCACAGATTTCGTCGGTTTGGCCCATAGTGCGCCGGTGTGACTGCAGCGCCATCTGACGGGCAACATGCAGCCGAATATTGCAAAACCATTGCTCAAAAACGTAAAAGAAACGACTTTTGAGGCAAACAGCGCAGTAGATTGATCTTTCATCTGGCGATTTTGACTACTAAAAAGTCCCGTCTTCGCATTATCGAGAAATCAGAGGTGGATGCCCGGATCCTTGCAATCCTCGCGTACGTATACGTGGTCTAGCGGTGTGTGAGCGTTCACGCGCGACCGTCGTCTGCAGGAAAAGGCCCCCTAAAGGAACGGAAAATGCATTTACGTACTGACTCCCCCTAAAGATGATGGTCGGGGGGAAGTGTGAGGGCTCGCACCCGTTCCTCATCCTCTTATCCAGGAATAAGGCGGTCAGGGTCCCACTTTTCGTATTGCACCTGACCGCCTTGTGCTCGCCTGCTACCTTCCACACCTGTTCTTATCTATAAAAGGTCTACTTTTGACTCGGTTCAAACAGGATCCTCGGACATATTCGGGATTCGCGAGACTTTCGGGATCCGACGACGAAGTAGCGCGTCTTCCAGTGCGCAGGACCCTCGAAAGTCTCGAAAGTCATGTGAGCCTCTGCGGGCAACAAAGAGGTTTTTTTTAACAGCGCGCGCCTTTACGAGGACACACGAGAAGAATCGCCGAGGAGTACCGACTCTCCTGGGTGTGTTTCGACGTACTTGAAAAGAGCAGACCGGATAAAGCATGTCGGCAAACTAGTATCTTCTCATTTGGAGACACGTCGGTCCTCCAGGCGCAGCCGGAAGCAATGTTCGACTGGCGACGGATGATAAACTTGAGCGCAAATACTTGGCAACAGCGGAGAGATGCGACGACCGTTGGTTTGTTGGTGAGTGAACGACGTGTACAAGACTGAAGAAACTGAACAAAAGCTTTGTTTGGTGTTAGCCACTTCACGAGCTGAAGATTCTATATTCCAAGCTAGAATTATCCTAAATTATTCTTCGCGACATGATTACCGCAGAGCAAAGTCCATCGGCAGATATTTGCTACTACGCGCGCAAACGTGCGTAGTTAGTTTAAATTACAAATTTATCGTTCGACAGCATTTAGTTGACGAAGGGGCGCTCTACACTACACTACCAGGCTGTGTAAACGCTGATAGCGATGGATTGAACGACCGTTAGTGCGTGAAACCGAAAGCCGCAGCCAGACGATGTTGAATAGTTTTGATAAACACGAAGACTCGGACCTGGTGCTTCGCTCCAGACAAGTGGCGGCATGTGTATGTTTATTGTTAGTTCCGTTCATTGATGGTCTTTCAGTAGGGTACAGCGCAGTCCTGTTACCGCAACTGCGTTCGAACGCCAGTGAAGATGCCTTTCGCGATCTCAGCTCCGAGGATTTATCTTGGGTCGCCTCTTCGCTGATTCTATCGATGCTACCAGGCAGCTGTATCGGTGGATACATGTTCGAAATGATTGGCAGAAAGTGGTCCCTACTGGTGTCTTGTCCTATGATTATTGTCAGCTGGCTAGTGATCGCCTTAGCCGATGGACTCGCCAGTCTCATAATTGGAAGAGTGATCAGCGGCTTGGCTATTGGAATGAGTAATTCTCTCGTGCCAATCTACATCAGCGAGCTGTCGGATCCCGTTCTACGAGGGATCCTGTTGAGCATGATCACCGTGCAAATGACTTTCGGCATTCTAGTGGGCCACGTGATCGGATTCTTGTTCTACTGGAGGACCGCAGCTTACATCTATGTAGCTTTATGTGCCATCACCTCGATGACGTGCATCGCTTCTCGAGAGAGTCCTACATGGCTGTTGAACAAAGGGGATACCGAACGAGCGATCGAACTGTGGGTGTACCTGCGAGGATGCGAATCCTTGAACGAGTATCTAGCTCTGGAAGACTCGGTCACCACTGCAAGAAAGTTCGACGATCAGTCTACTCTTTCGCACTTGAAGGAAGCACTGACTTCTACGCACATTCTGTATCCTCTCGGCATCGTGTGCGTGTACCTGGTCATCGTGCAATTCAGCGGCAGCAACGTTATAGTCTTCTATTCGGTTGACATGCTGACGGAAATGACCGGACCGGGTTACGCGGATCTTGTAACAGTGGTTGCCGATCTGGTGAGATTGCTGTTCTCCATCTTCGCATGCTACTTGATCAAATCGTTCAACAGAAGGACCCTGACTTTCGTGTCCGGATTCGCGACAGCTTCGACTTTGTTACTGTTGGCTTTAGTTTTGTATTATGAGTTTGGCAGGCCTTGGTGTCCCGGAGTGTTGCTCGTGATCACCGTACTCTTTATATTTATCGGCCTGGAGCCTCTTTCTTGGGTATTATGCGGAGAAATGTTCTCGAGGAAGTTCAGGGGTCTCGGATCCGCACTCTCGAACAGTTGGGATTACGTCTGCATGTTCGTGGCCGTGAAATTTCTGCCGGATATGACGGACACGCTAGACGCGTACGGATCTTTTGCGATTTACGGTGTCATCACGCTTTTCGGGACTATATTCTTGTATTTCACGATGCCCGAGACAAAGGACCAGGCCCTGCAGGATGTGGAGAAATCCTTCGACAGGAAAATGTTCCGCAGTAAAACTGTTGACGCACAGTTTTCTGGAACTTTATACTTTTGAGCAGTTTCGAATTGTTCTGTCGCTTGCACACTTATAGAACACGTATGGTCTTTTGCAGACAATTAAAAGAACTAACAGATTGTAATATAGTTTTAACAAATACTCTGAAAATAGAATGAATAATGATCGTTAGAGTTTCGAGCAGGGGCATCGACTTTCAATACCAATTATCCGGGTAATTAATGGTCCATCAGCATTGCCAGCGAAGGGAAAGCAGCTCGAAATCTGATAAGAAATACGATCCCCTATCGAATTCTAAATCCTATTAATTACTAATTAATGCCATTTCAGTTCGCTATTCGGAAACTCGAGATCTGCTATTATCAACCGTTCAATTTCTGCGCGTGCTTGCTAAATAAAGCTGCCCTTGTTTGTGTAATTAGTATATGGACGTTTACGGCTGCGTTGCCTATTGTTTGAATAAATTCAGATAGGTAGGGAAATGTATGTGCGACTTATCTAAACTGATACATGTAATTCGGTATAATACGGTATGAACATTTTGTATTTTAATACTTGTCCGATAAGGACATATGTGACGTTTCTATAATGATATATATCTATTAGTAATACTTGAACAGAATTTTGTCAGAATACTAGAAGCATTTTGAAACAATCTGTTATATTATTTCCAACTTGTTAAACTCTACGCTGCGATTTATTAACCGACTTCGAAAAAGGAGGAGGTTACTCAATTCGATCTGTATGTGCCTTTTTTTCGCTTTTTTTCTATGTATGTTCACCGATTACGCCGAGATGGATGGACCAATCGGAACGAAACCTTTTGCATCTTGTAGAGTATGTTCCCGGGATGGTCCCGTGCAAAAACAATTTTACATTTCTTTATTAATTACGATTTTATTTGCGAAAATGTAGGGTGGCGATACCGTTGTGAACTTCGCTGAATGTTAGATATTAGGAACAGTAACGACGTGATCAATTATAAATATAAATATAAATTACGATTTGGAATGTGACGGCTGACAGAGATAAAAAAAAGTGTGAAATAAAAAAAAACTTAAAAAAAGAAATGAAACCGACTTCAAAAAAACGCACTAAAAAGTATAAAATAATTTCCATTTAATATATGTGAATACACACGAACTTAAATACAATACAATCTTTTCGGAAGCGGCGCAAAATTGAAAATTTTCCACACTGGAAATTACGAAAATCCTTAAATTCTTCTAAATACTAATATATTTATATTTAAATAATATATTTGTGCGCCGCCTCAGAAAATGTTGTATTGTATTTAAGTTCGTGTGTATTCACATATATTAAATGGAAATTGTTTTATACTTTTTAGTGCGTTCTTTTGAAGTTGGTTTAATTTTCTTTTTAAAAGTTTTTCTTTTTACTAACAGTATGTTTCCAAAAGCGATTGTCTTACTCGATGATTGCAAGGTGTGACATGACAACGATTTACTGTGAATCTAGACAAAATCGAAGGAAGGTACCCTGAGCGAAACACTCCTTCTAGGCTGACTTTTACTATTATCTAAAAGTTACTCAAAAATACTGGAAGTGTAGATGTAAGAAAGCGTAAACGAAAGAATCCCATGACTACTGAAGACAATGAAATTGATATTTTAGCAGGTGCAGCTGTCAATCCATATGCGAGTACGAGAGCAATTGCCCGAGAATCAAGCATGGGTCAAAGTAGCGTAATACGAGTTCTGGTCCGACATAAATCCGTTTCACATGTCGCTACATCAGGAATTCATCAGGTGTTTTCTGTCCGTGACCTTGAATGGCCTTGAGTAATTATAGTCACTGAATTCGCAATGAAAGGGACTATCATTGTAGATGTTTAAAACAGGGTGGTTCCATCTTAATATCTCTAAAAAATAATGACATAAGAACAACAATTTTTTGGTGTCGTTGAGACCCATTTTACCATTCAACTTTGCCCTCAAGACATTTAATGTACCTTTGAAAACAACGAACATATTTAAGGTGATAACGTTAGGTGACCCACCATAGCTCTAAAAATCGTCCGTTGTCCGAGGGTTAATATCTTTAATAGCTAGAGGATGTATGAGAACATTCCATAGCATTGAAGGACCTTAGGTTGTTTACTACAAGTCTCACTGGTGATAAACGTATTCTGCTTCCATATTTTAATTTTATACGTTTTTTTTCTGTCCGTGACCTTGAATGACCTTGAGTAATTATAGTCACTGAATTCGTAATGAAAGAGATTATCATAAAAAAATAAAGGTGACCTTGATAACTCTAAAAAAAAATTATATAAAAATGAAAATTTGTTTTGTATCCTATTAATCCCATTTTACCATTCAATTTTGTCCTGAAGAAATTTAATGTATCCTTGAAAACAACGAATATATTTGAGCTGATAACGTTAGGTGAGCGACCATAGCTCTAAAAATCGTCCGTTGTCCGAGGGTTAATATCTTTAATAGCTAGAGGATGTATGAGAACATTCCATAGCATTGAAGGACCTTAGGTTGTTTACTACAAGTCTCACTGGTGATAAACGTATTCTGCTTCCATATTTTAATTTTATACGTTTTTTTCTGTCCGTGACCTTGAATGGCCTTGAGTAATTATAGTCACTGAATGCGTAATGAAAGAGATTATCATAAAAAAATAAAGGTGACCTTGATATCTCTAAAAAAAATTATATAAAAATAAAAATTTGTTTTGTATCCTATTAATCCCATTTTACCATTCAATTTTGTCCTGAAGAAATTTAATGTATCCTTGAAAAGAACGAAGATATTTGAGCTGATAACGTTAGGTGACGCACCCTGTATAATTGGCAACGCTTAGGACCGTTCACAGCTCTAATTAATAATTTTTAAAAATTCACTTTTGCTATTCAGTTAGTTTAATTGCCACAAATTGAGTACCTAAATGACAATTTGGATGTTCCCGGTCAAAAATGACACCGGGCACAGCAAAATTTTTGTTTTGCATAAGGATACGCCGTCTAGTGATAATACTATCTGACTTACGACATTCAGTTAAATTTCATTCTCGAAAGTAATGACGTACTTATCCATGTAAACTAACAATTTTCAATTTCAAATGAACATAGTAATCATTGTCGTAGTAATAATTACGTTGTAAGAACTGGATGAAAGTGGACGGTGCGGTCATTAAGCTCGAACAAGCACGATTACACGGAAACGAAGGGTACGTCGAACAAGATGTCACCCTTTGTTTGCGAGCGAGGGACGATGACATCAAGTGACGGGGAGGAAATCCGGAGGAATGTTTATGAAGTGTATAAAACCGAGCGGATGCGGCCTGGCTATGCATAAAGCGACGCGGAGGAAGCAGAGTTATGAGGTTACATTTTCATTTCGCCAACAAATTTACCCCTAAATCGCGGCTGCCAGTTCCCCGCAGGAACAAATTAATCCTTCAACGTGCCGCCACCCTTCTCTCCCCCCCCCTCCCCCCACCACCACCTCTTTATTATCATCAACGAGAGGAAAATGTGACATGCCAACCATGGAAAATTGCGTTTATCCGAAGCGGGATATATTTGCTGAAAACTCCGTTCTCGCATTTTTTAAACATTATTTATGTATCGAGATACAGTCAGCGGCAATAATAAGTGGACATCCTTAAAAATTGCATAACTTTTTAGAGATTGGTCCAAAGGACTTGAATTTTTTAAGAGAATGAGTAAACAAAAATTTATTACGATTGCAATTGGTGGGAATTATACAAAATTTTTAAAAAATGATGTTTTGTCAACTTTCTATCTGAGCCTGTAACGATAATTTAAACAATGTGTTTTATAGATTTCGGTAACTTATATGCATACTGAAAATTTCATCGAAATCGGTCAACATTGCAATGAGCTACAAACGTTTAAAGATGATCACGTAAGGGCGAAATGCCCTGGCAGGGTTGAAAATCAGCGACTTTCACCCTTAAGCTCTCATCTTTAAACGTATGTAGCTCGTTGCAATGTTGACCGAATTCGATGAAATTTTCAGTATGCATATAAGTTACCGAAATCTTTAAACCACATTTTTTAAATTATCGGGCCCAGATAAAAAAGTTGACAAAACATCATTTTTAAAATTTTGTATAATTCCTAGCAATTGCAATCGTAATAAATTTTGGTTTACTTATTCTCTAGCGAACTAGCCGGTCTAACATCTTAAGGATGTTCTGGAGGTATATAAAAACGCATCAAAATTTTTGATAATTTGACAAGATATAATTCTTACTAAATTAATGCAATTACCAAAGTTTGGGTTCGATTAACTGCACCGTTTAAGAATTATAGCAACTTAAACTTTGCACATTTTAACACGTCTTCTAATTATGGAGAATTCATAAAATTCCACTTCAAACCCTATTAAAACCTTGAAAAAACGCAACTAGAAACTTCAGTTTTTTTTATATGTAGTAAAAAATATGTAATGACATAGTTAATGAATTATGTTCAAAATTTATTAGGATTCACTAAACAGTTACAGAGCAAAAAAATTATAAACTGTTACAAAACGTCAAATTTCTCGTGTTGTCTCTCACTAGCATGGAAACGCGACAAGCGTAGATCACTGAATATAGCTACAGAGGGTACACAGTATTCGCAAAAGTTTAATGCAAAATATACTCATGAATGGCTTTCATTGCCATGTATTGATGGATTTCGAATTTCTTGTACTTTTGCCTCCCATGGTACCTCCAGAACATCCTTAAAAAAATTCAGGTCCTTTGGACCAATTTCTAAAAAGAGTTATGCAATTTTTAAGGGTGTCCACTAATTATTGACTGTAGTTACGGTCGCAATAGATTGTCCGAAATAAATAAACGTTAGAATGTTAAATAAGAACGTAGTCCTCTCACATTTCCTCTACGATAATTACATGGAGAGGAAAAAATATTTACCCACCTCGCTTCTACTGCTCCGTAAGTGTAATGACGCAATCGGATCGGGTTTCCGGGTGTCTGGAGCGGCGTAGACGTTGGCAAATGCGCGAATCGTGTTCGGCTCGGCGACAAAGAATTTTCGCGGAGGCGCGAGCTGTTTCGTAAAGCGCGAGACCGGTTGGGTTAGGTATCGTTCATCGAGAAACGGCGGATTTTCCAGCGGAAAGTCGTCAAGGGAATTCGCGTTTCCCGGGCCGCCGCGCCGCCGCCCGTCCATTAGGAAATTTATACGAGCCGGAGGACGTTGATTAAATCTCGGGGAGTCCAAAGTCTCTGACGAAATTGAAGAAACGATCCTCGTCGTTGCGGGCGATCGCAACGAAAGAGTAGGAAAAAAAGGAAGGAAGAGAGAAAACCAGAGAACGAACCGGAGGGTGCGCGCGGTGAGAAGAGGGACGAAATTTTATCAGGATTCGCCAGCGGCAGCCGCCTCGAGGATCGCGGAAGGGAAAAAAAATGTATTAGAATGGTAACAGTTCACACCCGAACCCGGCCCGAGAAGGATAAAGCCCCCGAACAGCTTACCTTCGAAACACGCCGAGCGTTATCCTGCATCGAGATAAGACCGTTCCCCGTTGGATTGAATTAACTCTCTTTCCGGAGAGAGAGAGAGAGAGAGAGAGAGAGAGAGAGAGAGAGAGAGAGAGAGACGTTCCTTAATTTAATTCCCCACGGTTTTCTATAATTGACGCCGTTCGCGACGCGTCACATTTTTACAAAGACTTCTCATGGTGAAGTAGATGTCGATATTTATTGGACAATTTTTCGATGCATTTAGCGTACAAGCATACAGCAAAATAAAATATCCTCCAGCAAATAAATAAGGGAGCTAACCGAGCTACCTAAAATACGTGCGAGTTTTCAGTTTATCCAATATTTATGACGCTGCAAAAATATAACAAAATGTACACCAGACAAATATAAGCTGAAATTAAAACCGGCACGGAATATAAATTCTAAACGGGTTGGCAAGAAAGTAATTCCGGTATTTTAAAGTGAAATAATAAAACCCAATTTTTCTATTCAAGCAAATAATATCAACGAATAGCAATGAATGAAATCGCACTTGGATCAGTTTTCGGCCGACAAGGACCAGAAGTTTTATGAGCGCAGAATTGTGAAGCTACCGGAAAGACGGCAAAACATCATCGAACAAATAGATTGGGTTTTTATTGCACCTTAAAATACCGAAATTACTTTCTTGCCAACCCAATATGTCCGCAGGGAAGCGTACATCGCATCGTTCGATACCAGCAAGATGGCAACTCGGCCCTCGATTCCTAACCGGTACACGATCTTATGAAGACGTAGATGTTAATCAAACATCATGCTAACTGTAATATAACAACCGGTCAACTAATTCGGACGAATGTGAAATGAAATCCGCGAGAGGTATAAATCGGTTAGCGAAGGAGCGAGAAAGCGTCGTTTAAATGTCGGTGAATGCCGCGCGCGCCGAGAGGATGTCATTTAAATTTAGAAAACCGTCGGAACGTTATTTCCACGGAAAAATTGCGAACTATTGCGGCTTTGAACGTCTCGGGGGAGTGCTGTGCTCAGGAAGATCGAAGAAAAGAGGGAAAGAAAAGAGAGAGCGACGAGGGAGAACGGGGAAACAGGTCGGCCGTGGTATCTGACTGATTTTATCACACTTTCCGGAAGCTTAAACGGAGTTGATGCGAGAAACGACATTTTCGTTAGCGAGGAAAGTAGAATTGATCTTGTCGCTGAACAGAAACCCAGAAAACCCTTTTCTGTTTCTTTAGCACGCTCTCTTCTTCCGCCGCCGCGATTCTATCGGGAACGGAGCTCTTTGTATCGGACGACAGTCTTACTAAAACAATGTATTTGAAATATCTCGAAGCTAGTTCTACGTGTACCTTTCCTAGCTAGCAGCGACCCACATCTCTCAACCCAAACACCCTCGGTTTCCGCATAACTGCGTGAACCCCGGCTCGTAACACTCCTAATGCGCGACCATTCTCAAAACATAGCCGCGACCTTAGACCATATATACTTATAGACACGGCATAGGTATAGTATGTGTGGTTGTGATTACCGGAGAAGTAGTAAGATTGTGAATATATACAGGGTGGGGCAATAACTATTAGCACCTCAGATATCTTCGAAACTATAAGTTTCACAGAAATATTTGCTGTAATAAAATTGCACAGTACGAAGGGGGCCATACGGTAACGGTAACAGTTTTTTCCAGGTGGAGGTACTTCGGACATTTGAAGGTCACCTTCATTTTTTTAAATGGAATGAGGTATTTTTTAATACATCAATCGACGCAGCTGGACATTCGTTAGAAAAAAGTACTAACCTATGTATGTCGAAAAGTTAGTAGTTCAGGAGATACTTCAATTTAAGAAACCCTAAAATACCATTACTGTCGTACTAAGACGTTACATAAGTAAGTAAACACACTAACGTCTAGTACGACAGTAATGGTATTTTAGGATTTTTTAAATTGAAATATCTCCTGAACTACTAACTTTTCGACACACATAGGTTAGTACTTTTTTCTAACGAATGTCCAGCTGCATCGATTGATGTATTAAAAAATACCACATTCCATTTAAAAAAATGAAGGTGACCTTCAAATGTTCGAAGTACCTCCACCTGGAAAAAACTGTTATCGTCACCGTATGGCCCCCTTCGTACTGTGCAATTATATTTGAGCAAATATTTCTGTGAAACTTATAGTTTCGAAGATATCTGAGGTATGGAATAGTTATTGCCCCACCCTGTATATGGTCTAAGGCCGCGACGGATCTCTGCTGCGGCCAGTGTAAGAGGCGACCAAAAATATTCATTTTTGAAAACGGGCAGAGCTCTATGAGCCAGCGGAGATGTATCGCGCGGTTTGAGCATGGTCGTTAGTTTTTATAAGCTCCGGTACGTCGAAAATATTTTTACGCGGTCGTTTGTTCAGGCGACGCGCGACGCCGAGAGCCATAAATATTCCGACGGGCGCGTTCTGTGTTTGAACGAACCTTTCGTACGGTTCGTCTGAAATTGGAAAGAACAATGGTTGGCTCTGCACCGCCTCGCGTCACGCGTTTAGCGAAACATCGTATCCAATTCGCGAAAAGGAAGCTTCGGGGAACGGCAGGGAGCTTTATCGTCTCGAATCACGCGAGCCGAACAGGATAACACATCGATCCGCGAAATTATACCGCAGTGGACTCGCGAAATTAAAGACGACGCTCTCGCCTTCGACGGGAATACACGATCGAACCGCCTCTAACAGATGATCAACCTTTTTCGGCGATGATCGATCAAGGAAACAACGTTGCAGGCGAATCCAACAATGACCTTGGCCCTTTCCTCAAGGTCTAACATGTTTTTCATTGGCTCGAGTCAACCGTTCTCCTAGAAAACGTCTACAGGGTGTTCCAAAATGGTACTTCTCGAAGAACCGAATGGAAGGAGGGCGAAGTGGCATGTCGGAGAGCCGCCTAATTTTCTGTTTTATAAATGGACGAGCATAATTGCCGGTTCGCGTGAACGTCCGCGGTCTAATGACGGCAGTCAGGAATATTCGCAATGGCGCGCGCGGCGAGATAAAAATAAATACACCGAGACCGCGCGCTCGATTCGCGAATTTCGTGGTCGAGCACACGCGACAGGAAAACGCTTTCAGTCTCCCAGCGCTTCATTTCCTCGAGCTGCGCGGGGGAGAGTTAGAAAAGTGGCCTCCTTTGAACTTGTTCGACCGATTCGCTACTTCTCCGGCCGGACTTCAAATATGCATTTCATTTCAATCCAAGTGTACAGTCTCGACGAACGCCAATGTAAACTAATTCAACTACTCCTTTGATCTTGGTTCGAACGATTTTTACACACGGCCGACGCCGAACGCATTAGGACCGCTGATCGGTCGTCTCCCGGCAAAGTGTTAACTGAACTGCGGATCTTTAGGCGAAGTAAAACAAATTGTCTGCAAAATCCCGCAAATTATTTCCAGGAATTTCGATCCGGATCTAGGCGCACGGTAGTGCACCAGCCAAGTTCTTGCACTACCACCTTTTACACGAAACAATTTAGCCGTTTTTTAGAGGCTTATAACTGGGCACTGGAGGCAGATGGAGAGATGTAATTTCGTACACTTGTTAAATGCTACCATGTCTCAATATTGACAAAACATTAATGTTCCAACATTAGTAGGTTCCGAGATATAGGACCTCAAAAATCGCTAAATTTGTCACTGACTGACTGACGGATCATCAAAACCATTTGGGTACTTCCCATTGACCTACAAGCCTGAAATTTGGTACATAGGTCCACCATAACAAACCTTCAAAGGAATAATTGTCAAAGTTTGAAATTTTACACCTTAAAGGGGTGGTATTGAAAAAAAAACATTACGAAATAAGTACGTAGGATAGAACATAGCAGCATAATAATATGTATACGTAAGTATACGTTTTGTTAGCTTCGAAGTCGCAATAAATAATGATGAAAAGAACCATCGCTCTAACGTAAACAATAAAAACTACACCGAGCATCGTCTATAGCGGCGGGGGGCAAACGGATCTGAGCGTCGTCAGCAGAGTGTTAATCTTCGATTCAACAAAAATGGATGAAATCCCAACAAAAACATCCTGTAATGTAAACAGGAGCCAAGTTCTTATGGCCGTAAAAAGTTGCGAGATCAAAAAAAAACGGCCAAGTTCGTTAGCTTAGAAATACACCTTGCAATACTAAAAAAAGCGTTTGTAAAAATTAGTTTAAAAGAAGGCTATTTAATTTTTAAAGAGATGCATGAAGGGCTAAATTATTCAAACTTGGCCGCTACCTAACATCTTTTATGGCCATTGGTTTAAAAAGTAACGGCCAAGTTTGAATAATTTATAGCCCTTCATGCATATCTTTAAAAATTAAATAGCGTTCTTTTAGACTAATTTTTACAAACGCTTTTTTCAGTATTGCAAGATGTATTCCTAAGCTAACGAACTTGGCCGTATTTTCTTTGATCTCACAACTTTTTACGGCCATACGAACTTGGCTCCTGTTTACATTACAGGATGTTTTTGTTGGGATTGATTTTACTCGGGATCAGAGTGCTAAACAGAATAAATCTACCGAGGCCATCTTCGAATGACCGTCCTCACGAGCGCCGATCGACAGGTATTCGCGAAAATTCGAGAGGAAGGCTGTCAAATGTCGCTCGGGCCGAGGGATTGTCACGCCCAGTTCGAATATCTCTGTCGGGGTGGGGGGAAAAAAAGCGTCGCCGACACGACCCATAAATCAAAAGGTAGCGCATCCCGAGCCCTGGCCCGAAGTCGCAGAAATTTATCGGCGATATATTTTTCCGGCGCGCGGAACCCGGACGCGTAAACAGAGAACCGGTTGATCGGCGAGGATTTTCGCAGAGGGAAAGCTGCTCGCCGCAGCTACCCTAAGACGCCGCCCTGAAAACCCGGGGTATAAACCGAGCTACGCGTGTACCCACGTCCGCTGCTTTAAAACGGTTTCTCGTGGTGTTTTACGAGCGGTCGTGTGTCATTGCTTCTGTCCCACGGCTTCTTTCCGAGCGTGATCTTACGGGGGTGAACCGCGTGTCCAGGCTTTGCGAGAGCGTCTCCCGAGCTCGTCGACTTACCGGAAAGGGTTATGGCTCGGTGGGAAATGTCTGCGTTAACCGTTCGAACGATACCGATCCCGTTGAGCCCCGAAAAATCAATTCCAACAAAAACATCCTGTAAACAGGAGCCAAGTTCTTACGGCCGTAAAAAGTTGCGAGATCAAACAAAGTACGGCCAAGTTCGTTAGCTTAGAAATACATGTTGCAATACTGGGAAAAGCGTTTGTAAAAATTAGTTTAAAAGAACGCTATTTAATTTTTAAAGAGTTACATGGAGGGATAAATTCTCCAAACTTGGCCGCTACCTAACACCTTTTATGGCCATTGGTTTAAAAAGTAACGGCCAAGTTTGAATAATTTAGCCCTCCATGTAACTCTTTAAAAATTAAATAGCGTTCTTTTAAACTAATTTTTACAAACGCTTTTTTCAGTATTGCAAGGTGTATTTCTATGCTAACGAACTTGGCCGTATTTTCTTTGATCTCACAACTTTTTACGGCCGTAAGAACTTCCATCCATCCATTTTTGTTGAATCGAAGATTAACACTCTGCTGACGACGCTCAGATCCGTTTGCCCCCCGCCGCTATAGACGATGCTCGGTGTAGTTTTTTTATTGTTTACGTTAGAGCGATGGTTCTTTTCATCATTATTTATTGCGACTTCGAAGCTAATGAAACATATACTTACGTATACATATTATTATGCTGCTATGTTCTATCCTACGTACTTATTTCGTAATGTTTTTTTTTCAATACCACCCCTTTAAGGTGTAAAATTTCAAACTTTGACAATTATTCCTTTGAAGGTTTGTTATGGTAGACCTGTGTGTCAAATTTCAAGCTTGTAGGTCATGGGAAGAACCCAAAAGGTTTTGATGATCCGTCAGTCAGTCAGTGACAAATTTAGCGATTTTTGAGGTCATATATCTCGGAACCTACTAATGTTGGAACATTAATGTTTTGTCAATATTGAGACATGATATCATTTAACAAGTGTACGAAATTACGTCTCTCCATCTGCCTCCAGTGCCCAGTTATAAGCCTCTAAAGAACGGCTAAATTGTTTCGTGTAAAAGGAGATAGTGCAAGAACTTGGCTTTTCCACTAGAAATAGGAGAACTACACGATCTAATTGCAAGAAGAACCACGGACCCGGGGGGTATTTCGGTGTTGTAACGAAGCAGAATTCTTCCACGAATTATCGCGATCGGTTCGATCCGAACAGAAGCGCTCCCGGTGTAACGCGAGGGCGGAGAGGAGGAAGGCGTTATTCTTCTTGGCATGCAGATCAGGCACGTACCACGAGGCATCGTGCGCGGCTTTATCTCTCTCGGCGAGGGCCTGGTCTTGAATATAAGATTCGCTAATACATTTTTATCGCTGATAAAACCGCCTCTTTACACGGAGCGCCCGGTATCTGCGCGCACCGGCCCCCAGTTTTTAAGCAAAACGTCAACAACCAGGCTGGATCTCATTTTCCGGATAGAAGTTGCCCAGCCCTTCGGAATTCTGATGAAACCGATCAGGTGCAGCGATCCTGCACGTGTGCTGGTTACATTTTTCGAATTTCAACAATTGTCCCGGCGTTAAGCAAGAAGAGAAGCGAGAGCTGTGACATATTCGGTGACGTACGGAGGATCACGAGATTAGAGATTCGTAATCTCATCCTCGAACTTTGACCGAGACGGGGCCATCGTTTGGCATCTCGTTGCTTCAAAGTAATCGACTGCTGAATCGTAAGTTTGGCGTCTGGGTGAGCGGACCTACGTTCTCGAGGGTTCGGAGAAGGCGGGTCTTCGGAGGATACTGGTCTTCGTGGATAGGGGGGATGATACTCACAATCAGACCACGGGAAATTACCCTGGCGTGCTCCTAGTTGAATATCAATAGCCTTGCAGAAGTATAGGAGAGAGGGAGAGAGAGAGAGAGAGAGCCAGTGCCTTGGCAACTGCAGTAATCCCTGGGTAATTGCCCTCCAATTGCACCTGGGAATATCTGTTCGGAGGATGCCCTACTCGGATCCGAATGGTCGAATCTTTTTCCTGAACTGTCGACAGGGATTGCCTTCCGAATATTCCCGTTTGACGTCTCATTGATCCTCACCGAGCCGACTCAAACCTCGTGCCATTCGCCGTACTCCTCCTCCTCTTCCTCATCTTCAATCCTAAATATGCAGCAACGGAAAAAGAAGAACTTCATCTTCGTTCGGGTTAAACTTTGTCGACATCAATCGCAGGTGTTACGAGCCGAGGGCTGGCGGATAGACGTGACCGAGGTTTGTTCGTATGAACAGGGTTGTCGTGGATTAGCCGATGTCTGTTTCACCACCGGGTGTCACTAGGATTTCGGAAAGAGGTAAGGTATTAGGAAGTTCAGCTCTCGTTACTTTATATAGAATTGTTGATAAACCTCTAGCGGTAAAGGTTTATCGATATGAGTGAAATCCTAGCTACTGGAGTTTAAAGGATGTAGGAAAGATATTGAAGACTCTCAATTATCTAATATATAAAGAGTACAATATATTCTTTAGAGAAATGGAATACACTTGTAGTGTGCTGTAGTATTCGCGGAAGCTAATTCCCGAGCTCTCGGTTTTGACGCACTGAGAAATGCGGGGGTAAATTAATTGACTTGACTTGAGAACCGCGTTTCGAAACTTCTTTCAAGTTAAAACGATCGAAAGGGAATCAGACCCAATCTCACTAGACGCGTACAGATTCGTGTTCAGTCTTTAAGTAAGCCCGTGGTGGCCAAGCTCGAGCCCTTTATATACTAATGAAATTGCTCAGAAAATGGTAGTGGGGGTAAACGGAAATCTGGAAGATTGTCTATGTTTCCCAGATGTATGCACTTTCCCGTAAGAAAATATATCGGCAGACGGGAGAATTATTTCGAAGCACGGACCCGCCGTTAATTCGGGACTCAATGGGGAATCACAATGGGTTTCCCCGATGGTTTTCACGAACGTAGCCGGCGAGCCGGCCGCGCGAACATTGAATTAGAGAACCGAACATCCGATGTATCTTGCCCGCTGGTTCGTTTATGATCGTCTCGATTCTTCGACTTCCGGAAGCACGCGGCGCCTTCGAAAAAGATGAGCATGAGCTGCATCTCCCCAGTCCGCATTCCGTGTACATGGAAACTTGTACTTGCACGGGACGCACTCATACGTGGAATCACGGCGGAGGACTCTCGCAGTCGATTCTCATTGTTAGTCTGGCGGCGTGTGCAACGGCACGTGAGTCCGTCGAGGAAGTCGCTTAGCTTAATTCCCACCGCGGCCTCCTACGATTCTCGGCTTGACGAACCTCCAACTATAGTCAGCGGAAAAATTAACACAATGATTAGGTGGAGAAGCTTGCCCCTCTGGCCCCGGTTAGGGTGCCCCTTATAATGTCTTTTCTTTTTAACCCTCCGCACTCGAATGGCGAGTCTGAGGCGCCACTAAAAATTGCCATACCATTATTCCAGACGAAAAAGCTACAAGTTGAAACTAGGGCTGTAGCTTTCCTTCGAAGGTCGAAGATTTCGACGCTTCGAAGCTTCGATTTCAGAAACTTCGAAGTTCCGACGTTTCGAAGTTTCGAAGCTTCGAAATCTTCGACCTTCGAAGGAAAGTTACAGTCCTACTGAATACGTGAGTTTTGTCAATCGCCAAGCCTGTCTGTCTTTCTTTTCATTTAGTCCGCGATATCCGATTTCACCGAATGTAATAAAACTCATTAAAATTTTGTTTGCAAAGTATTATTTTTTAAGTACATTCGTTTTTAAGTAGATTCGAAATTTATTAATAGAATGCACTCTTTTAAATTTAATTTAATTAGGAAAAATCAAAACGGAAAGTTCAGTGTCAGTCACCGGTGACTGAAAGTTAATATTTTTATTTATCAAAAATCGTGACATGGTATGGAACTCATAAGTTACAACTTCATACGTTTCGGAGACTTTGAAATTTCGAGCACTTGGAAGACTTCGAAGCTTCGGAACTCGAAACTTCGAAACTGCGAAGTTCTCTTCGTTCCTTCGAAGCTTCGAAGTCTTCGAAGCTTCGGAAAAGTTACAGTCCTAGTTGGAACTACCTGCCGCAGGGAGTCAGGAAAATTGACGAAACAGGTAGAAATTGCAAGCGACGTGGTAAAGAGTGGGGGAGTAAACGAAAGATCACAGGTGCCACGCGTTTGCAAACCCGTTTGTATGCGAAACCGAGTTTACGAGGCAGCTTTGTCGTGCCGAAGATAATCCAGGCATTGTCGACTGGCTGATGTCCGGTATTCGGCTAGTCTGTCGGCACCGACGTCATTGTCGCTCCTCCCTTTTGTAGTCCCGGATGATTTTAAGCCGGTTATAATGCTGCTGTCCCGGTGACGCGTGCAGAATACAGAGAGGATTCGCGAGATGCTTTGCCCCGCGTCTCCTCGAGCCGTGCTCGTTGCTCCAGAATCGCGCATCCGAATTCTGCAAATCAATCGCGGCCGAGCTGATTCGACGCGAGCCGGTTTGCCGGATTGCCAGAACCGCTCTGATCAACCCGAATGGCTTGATCACGATAATTGTGGAAACTGATCCGGTCCATGCAGGCATGGATAATCTTTATCGTCTTCGCACACGCTTTGCCGTTTCCATTGCAATCCACTTCGGACCTGGCTGAACTCTACAATTGCCCCCTTCCCAAAATTTTGCTAGCTATGCACGGTACCGAGCACGAAGATGAAAGTTCCCGAGAACTTTCTTACTAGAGAATTATTTATAAAAAAAAATATAGAAAAGAACTTTTTAAAAACCACGCTCATATTAGTATGCTCTAAAAAGGAGAAAATAATTTTTTTACACATTAGCGACAATAAATAAAAGCGTGGAGCGCTAAACTATATTGACGCAATCTTCGTGGGCGCTCCACGCTTTTATTTATTGTCGCTAATGTCTAGAAAAGTTATTTTCTCCTTTTTAGTGCATATTAATATAAGCGTGGTTTTTAAAAAGTTTTTTATATATTTTTTTATTTTCTTCTTTTTAGTCTTTACATATCTTGTAATCGATTTTAATTACCACTTCAACCTGTAAATTCAATCATCTTTTGTAAAAGGAAAAATATTGTGTCATGACGGTTGGAAATCGAAGTTTCCATCCTGTAGGATCAATCGTTCAGGAGCTATTGCAGTGTTTTTGACAGGTAGAGGCGCTGCCATATTGGTTTGTAGTGACGACCGCGAGCCGCTTACCGAGCAGAATCCTCGCCGGTCCTTGTCGCCCTCCACCCCGACCTGATCCTAACTAACTCGGTAAGTAAACCAAAGTAAACTGAGGTCCTACGATGCGAAGTGGGCCAGTGTAGTGGGGATGAGTCCGAGTGGGAATACGTAGTGGAGTAGGTAAGCGCTGGGGCGCGGAGTGGGGATCGCTGTCCGCGATGACGTACTACCGAGTGACGCGCGGGGAGGTGTAATGGTTAAATTTTTAATAGTTTATATCTCCTAAACGCATAGTTTTTTTTTAAATTTGTTTTTCAGTAATGCATTGTCACCCAGTTCTGAGCTATGTTTAAAATTTCAAGCCTCTAGCTCATCGGGAAGTTAGTTTAAAATCAATTGCAAGATTTTTTACCGAACAGACAAACAGACAAACAGACAAACAGACAAACAGACAAACAAACAAACAGACAAACAGACAAACAGACAAACAGACATACAGACAAACAGACAAACAGACAAACAGACAAACAGACAAACAGGCAAACAGACAAACAGACAAACAGACAAACAGACAAACAGACAAACAGGCAAACAGGCAAACAGACAAACAGACAAACAGACAAACAGACAAACAGACAAACAGACAAACAGACAAACAAACAAGAAAGCGAGCTAATAAAACCGTGGTAAAATGGCGAGAATGCGCTCGACATCTGATCGGTTTCAGATACCTAAATAGCCCACCGGTGCGGCGCATCGTCTCGAACACGTGCGAATAGTTTATCAAATTGATTGACGATCTACTAATGTCAGTAATCCGCGACAAGCCGTTACGGAGGGTCAATGGTACCGGCAAGGAAATCACCTCGTTGTTTATGGTATTACCGTGTCGGTAGACTTACGACCCATTGAAAGAGGCATCAATTTATAATTTCACTCCTACGTGGCAAAATCGTACGCGATATTTATTGGTTTCCCGTAAATGTCTCGTTCCACGCTAACGTCCACGTAATATGCAAAATAGAAATATGAAATCCTACTCGTCGCACTCTCGATACGTAAAACAATGGGATGTTTTTCAGAAATCGTTCGGACCAATTCGATTCCGAAGAGATGTAAATTTTACGACTATTAAAACCACGCAGAATTTTGTACACAACGTAGAACCGTGGTGAACGAAGTACGGGGGGACTTGTTAAATTTTAACTGTTCAACGGGGATGTTTTAATGACCGGCGAAACGGGATTTCGTTTTCCCGGATTGCGAAACGATACCCGCGGAATAATTTGCGAGTGCATTTATTCACCGAGTCCGCGAATTTACGGAGATTGCCGGGTTGCTGCTTCGTGTACTTGAGCGCAGTCCAGATCGTTAGTTTTCCATTAGTACCTTTTCTTCGATAAGTGTTTTATCATTTACCCCCGCGTAACTGTGTTGACAGCGTTGCATGATTTATAACGTTCGCGCGCAACGAGTGTACCTATTATACCCGCGCCATTAACCTCGAGTATTCTTACGTTTACATAATTAAATTAATCATTTAAGATCCATCATTTTCGCTTTAGAAATTGAATCGCGAACCGAGGTTCTACCGGATGGAATCGCTTTTCTGAGGAGACCTGCGGGAAATCTGCCGTAACTCACTCGTAATTGGTAGACATTTTTCGATAAGAAAATATGATAAAATAATTTAATCGAACAGTCCCTCCATTAGCTTAAAGGCGAGGTAAAAATATTTGATCAGTCGTCCCATTTAACAGTCTGTTAATTAGTCTCGGAATCAGGTGGAATAGTTAAATCGAGTTTCGTTTTACGGCGTGCAAGAGTTGGCGGATTAAGTACCGACTTTCGGATCGTGTTTTAGAAAGTTCTTGTTTTTCGTTCCCGGGGGCGGGGGGAAAAAAAATCCAAGAGGACCCACCAGCCCGTCATTAGAACGGTTGTTCTTTCTCTTGGCGTGCGGGAAATCCAAACGAAATGCCCCGGGAGGAACCCTGAACCAACTAACGAATCCGCCGAATAAACACATCGAAAGCCAACCTTCGAAGCTGGCAACAAAAACCCGACACAAATTTCATTAACAAGCGCCTCGGATTCGCATTCCGTATTCCTTGAACAAGAACCCGTGCAACGTACGTACCTGCTCTCGATTTTCAAGGCTTTTCTGAATCCTGTTTAATTCTGCTGCAGACATTTTTGGAAGCATTCCTGCTGAAATATTGACCTTCAATTAAAAGATTGCGACTTGAAAGGACGTCGAATGACCCCGAGGAATTTCGTTTGCCCGTTCCGCGTCCGCATCATGGCCATTTTTCGCATGAGACGGTCTCTCGGACGCACGTGGCGAGGCAAAGCGAGTGCCAGGGATGGCTCGAGATATTAAGCCGGCGACGTTCGATCGCATTTCAGATTGCACAGGGCTTGAATTCCACGGGGGATTGAATGGGATCTCGTTGGTCGCGCGGACGAAACGAACAGGGATGTATATCCACCCTTTCGGTGGGTGGTTAATCCGATTACGCGGAAAAATTTCGATACGCAGCGATATAGAAGCATTGGGGTAAGCTCCGCGCGCAGAGTGTCGCGATTCTTTTGCGCCAAACTCGCCGTCCCGCTCATATCTGCGCCGGGTAGCAAGCCGGAATGTTCGCGTTTTGCGACCGCCGAATATTTCGTCCAAATCCACCGATGATTCTGCGCGAACGACTATAATATCTGCGAGAAGGTCTGTACGATCTAAGAAAAACGAATATCCCCTCCCGGGCTCAGGAAGCTTCTAAGGTTCTGAACTTTTCGCGATTTTGTTGTGGGACTTACAAGGAGAACCTCCGCTCTGTACCTCAAGGATTTTGTTCAGACTTTACAGAGTTATGGATCTCGTTCCCCTGATTACGAAAATACCCCATTATAGGGGCAGACTCTCAATAGTTTTCGAGATATTTGCAAAATTAAAGTTTCATAACCGTAAAATATCAGTTTGGTTCAGATTTTTAGCAAGCAATGGTGTGGCGTAACAGCAGCGAGCTGAACTGTTACGCCGCAGGTCGGGTTCGAATCCCTTCGTGGTAAATTATTTTTTATTGTTTTTTTTTCATGGAAAATACATTTTCAATGTTAAATAAATTTTAAATAAAATATTTGTATTCGCTAATGGACTAATTGAAAGTGATACTTATTATTTTATAGAAGAAATACTGGATCTATCACTACACAAAAGATAATAATTATAAAACAATAATAATATTAAAATAATAATACATAGCAAACAACAAATATAAATATAAATACAAATACAAAATAGAATAAATATGGAAAATACAGAACACAAAATACAATAAATATAAAAAATACAAAACACAAAATACAATAAATACAAAAAACACGATAGAAAAAATACAAAATAGAAAATAGAAAAAGTATAGTGAATAGTAATCAGAGCGGTTAATGTAGCTTGCCATCACGCTTCTTGTAGTTTGTATAATATCAATCATACCTGAAAATGCAAACAAAGTAATATGATATAAAAAATATATGTTACGTAGAATTAATATAGAAATCAAATACAATACTTACAATTTTTGTTATGTACAGCAATGGTACTTATCGTAAAAACAAGGAAAACATAATGTACAAAAACATCTTGCACATCGAATTAATACAGTTTCATGTTCACGTATTATTATTTTAATATTATTATTGTTTTATAATTATTATCTTTTATCTAGTAATATATCTAGTGTTTCTTCTATAAAATAATAAGTATCATTATCAATTAGTCCTTTAGCGAATATAAATATTTTATTTAAAATTTATTTAACATTGAAAATGCATTTTCCATGAAAAAACACAATAAAAAATAATTTACCACGAAGGGATTCGAACCTGCGTCAGTTCAGCTCGCTGCTGTTACGCCACACCATTGCTTGGTACAAATCTGAACCAAACTGATATTTTACGGTTATGAAACTTTAATTATTGCAAATATCTCGCAAACTATTGAGAGTCTGCCCCTATAATGGGGTATTTTCGTAATCAGGGGAACGAGATCCATAACTCTGTAAAGTCTGAACAAAATCCGTGAGGGACAGAGCGGGGGTTCTCCTTGTTAGACCAACTTGTTCGTGGCATTTTTCTGATTAAAATGCCGGTAGGTGGACTGGGAACTAGAGCAAAAATAATAGTCGAGCGACAGTTTGGAGAAGCGAAGGGAACGCGAAGGGTTCCGGTTGTTTTAGGGCCCGTTTCGAACAGTGAATATCGTGTCGGATCGAACGGAACGTAACAGCAAATAATGCAGAATGCAGGAGGAGCGGAAGCGGAACAGCGAGACGAGGGAAGGCGGCGTCGACGATTCGCGAAATAAATTTGGCAGGGGTGTGCATGCATCTTCGCGCGGTCGCAGTGTATTTGCGGTGGCGTGCATTGCACGTCTTCTGTCCCGGCCCGCTATTTACACGCCGGAAAAGTTCGAGGGTACGGAGAAGGCACGGAGGTTACGGAGGAGAGGGTGTTTTACGTGAACTCGGAAGTTGGCTAACGTGGTCAGGTAGGTGACCACGGACGGAAATTGGAACAGACGAACCGTGGCTCTGCTGGCGAGAGATAAAGAGAGAGAGAGAAAACAGAGAAAGAGGACACGGGAGACCCTACGAGAGACAAAAGAAGAGACGCCGGGGAAATGCTGCTTGAGAAGAGGCTTTTAAAGTCGGTCATCTTATTACCTGGTTGTCAATGCCCCTTCGTATTGCAAAATTAATGTACACTGAGAAAAAAATCCTGTCGAAACAAAAAAAATATATGTTGATTCAATAAGATGTACTATTGAATAGTGCCCATATCATATGAACTTATTTTAATATTCAATACTATTGAATTTCAATAGCAAAACTAATTTCCGCCAATCATATAAGCCAATAGCTTGACCATCAATGTTTTCAAAAAAAATAAGATATGGCCTCGAACCAATTCCAGTATAAATCAATGCATTTCTCAAATTTTTTTAACGACATACCTGATTGAAGGAAAAAAAGAAATATTACGAATAATAATATACGGTATTGAATCAAATACTATTTTCAATCATTTCATGATAGACAATTCAAATACATCACGATTTGCTTCTAAATTTCATACTACTGAAAAGAATACATTGATATTCATCGAAGTAAAAAATTACAAGAACACGCGTGTTATTGAAGTAACAATCTTTTTTTCTCAGTGTACGTACGAGAACGAAAAATTTCCGATATACAGGGATAATATATTATAATTATATTATTGGTATGTTATAATTACATAATTATATCTACATTGATAGTCCCTTTCATTACGATTTCAGTGACTATAATTACTGAAGGTCATTCAAGGTTACGGACAGAAAAAACGTAGAAATTAAAATATGGAAACGGAATACCTGTATTTCATAAATGTTCGGAATGATGGCCGTCTGCGTCGATACATGTAAACGAAACATGTACCCTGTAAACGGGTTTTCAGGGAATGTTGAACTATGACAAGTACATCCGAGGTGATATTCGCACTTCAACTGTTGTTGGAGCATTCTTGTACAGGGTGTAACAAAATTTAGTATCATGGTTTTGACAGATGATTGTATACATTCGGATCGGTGGAGATTTATTAAAAGAAATTGCCGCAAAATTGACTATAGCCATGAAATTCAAGGTCAAATTTGTTTAATGCTTGTATCGCATTCTACTCACCATGGAGAACAAACTTGTCAAAGGAATCATAGGTTGCAAAACAACCGTTCTCTTATAAAAGAATGTTAAATGTTTGAACGTCGTCTTCCGGTTAATTAGTTAATTAAATTAAGTTCGTCATCCACTGGCAAAAATCTCGGTTTAACAGTCCGCGCTTTCTCTCACTCTCTCTCTCTGAGAAATATTTCATATTTCGCTGGTTCCCGTAGACAGCGGGGTAAGATTTCAGATGTCCGTGCAGGAACGTTGATCTTTTCAAAAATTTGATACCGTAAATTGCGGATTTATCTAGCTAGGGGAACGCGGAGACGAAGGAATAGCGTCGAGGGGATTGTCGGGTTTTCGAATAATACTTCGCTCGAGGGATGTAACGTTGCCGTCGGATACATTTTATTAAAAAGTATAAAGGGAATCCGTGGATATCGCGCCGCTGATCTTTAGATCCTTATTGCACCGGCTACGTTTCCACATATTCCTGACGTCTGCGTCCGCTTTAAACAGAAGTCGGAAAAATTCAACGTCTGACAACTGGACTAAGGATGTTCGTGTAATTTTCAATTTTCGTGGAATTTGAATTTTTATTTTGCTCGGATATTGTTTGGAGTAAACGTAACAGAGCGAAACAACAACGATCCAGTAAAAATCTGATCGCTGTAGCTGACGTTTCCGCGCGGCTACCAGTTCCAGGGTAGTCGAGTTTCGTCGAGAGTGTGCGGCGTGATTATGACTCCACCTCATGCGATCACTATAATTACACGACATCGCGGTTGGCTATTAATCGATATCTCATTGCAGCATCTAATTGCACCCGGCAAATGCTGCGGGCAGGGCTCCTCTTCTGGTTGATTAGGTGGGAGAGCGCTCGCGAATTTACTGTCTCGCTTGACCTGCGGACTCAACGTGAAAAGATCAGGGGAAAAAGTAATCCATTATTTTTACCTTTATTTCAAGACTTTATTTAACATGGTTCAGATTGTCCGATTTAGGTCAAATAAGCGCCGTTCTGTTCGATAATTTGTTGCCATTTTAAAGGTAATTTCGTAATGCCTCTCTCATAGAAGCCCTGGTCCCTATTGGCGAAAAACTCAACTAAGCGATTTTCACAATCTTCTCGTGATGTCAATTTCTTATCACTAAGGAAGTTTTGTAAGGATAAAAAAAGATGGTAATCACTTGGTGCCAGGTCCGGACTATAAGGTGGATGCATTAAAACTTCCCAGCCAAGCTCCCGGAATTTCTGGCGAGTCACTATAGACGTGTGTGGCCTGGCGTTGTCCTGATGGAACACGACACCTCTCTTGTTGGCCAATCCTGGCCGCTTCTGGTCAACCGCTACCTTTAACCGGTCCAATTGTTGACAGTAAAGGTCCGAATTTAGTGTTTGGCCATATGGAAGCAGCTCATAGTGGATGATTCCTTTCCAGTCCCACCATAAGCACAGCAGAACCTTCCTGGCCGTAAGACCTGGTTTCGCCACCGTTTGAGACGCTTCACCGCGCTTTGACCACGATCGTTTTCGCACAATATTGTCGTATGTGACCCATTTTTCATCCCCAATCACCATCCGTTTAAGAAATGGGTCGATTTCGTTCCGTTTGGCTAATGCTTCGCAGGTGGAAATTCGATCCATCAGATTTTTCTGCGTCAATTCGTGTGGCACCCAGACATCGAGCTTCTTTTTTAATCCAGCTTTATACAGATGGTTTAAAACTGTTTTATGGTCGATCTTTAGCTGCTGGGCGATGCTACGACTGCTAACATGCCGGTCTACTTCGATCATTTCCATGATTTTATCGACATTTTCGACGACGGGCCTACCTGTGCGAGGTGCATCTTTAACATCGAAATTCCCGGAACGGAATCGACGAAACCAAAATTGCGCGTGATTAGCTGTGACTGTATCCGGACCATAAACTCCATTCACAATTTCAGCCGCCCGTCTTGCATTTTCGCCTTTATCAAAGCAAAATTGTAAAATGTACCGAATTTTCTCTTTGTTAATCTCCATCTTTTACAGCCTTATAACTCACAACTGAACTGACCAATCACAAAACTGTACAAGAATTTTTTCTAGTACGGAATGTCACTTTTCCAACGAGCACAAGTCTGAAGTTGTCTGACCAATACTTTACGAGATATATATCATTACAGCCATCTAACGGAGAAATAATGGATTACTTTTTCCCCAACCTAATATTTTTACTGCATCGTATTCCTAACTCTTGAAAAATCGTGATAATTATGCGACTTTTTATTGGCAAACATATCCGCTGGAATTATTATACATCTCGCAGTGATTGCAATTGTAAGTTTCGAATAGGATGCCGCGCAAGATAATGGTGAGCCGGATAATTAACAATTCGAAACAATTCCGGTGGAGGGCGAAACAATATCGAAAATAAAGAGAGTGCTGGTCATTCGGACCACGTGAAGTAGAGAAATTTCATTTAATTAATATAATGAGTTCGGAGCTCGTATATATGCAGATACGAGTGGTTTTGAAGTACAACGAGCCACGTCCTCCCCTTCATTTGTATTACTAATGCATTTAAATCAATCAGCGTTGCGTGCAACGTTTCGTGTGGCAAATATATCCGTCCATAACTTCCGTATTATTAAAAAACGCTACCCGCACTACTAGGATTGTTCACAGGAAATTCCTTTCAGGGTTGATTGTCTCACCCCCTCATTTCGCCTAAGCATCTCGCGGAAATACGTTCGCCGTGCACGCGCCTCGGGAGATCGTGATTGTGCTCGGTTCCGTTTTGTTCTGATTATTATTAAACATTCTTGAAATCGCGGCGACCCTCGCACCACCGCCGTCGCCCGTACCTAATTAGCAGAAATTAATTAATGATGTTCTCCGCCAGCTCGAAATTCGACGCTTTGCATTAATATTAATTTGCGAATCGGTTCGTTGGCTGCGAGTGCATTTATTAAAGCGTTCCTAATTATCTACCAAATAGGTGGTCGCATTCATAGAATCCCGCTCCTGTTCGGTTTCTTTCTGCGTTGATTGATCTTGAGTCGAATTCGACGTAAATCGGCATTCGAAAAACAACGTCACACGAAAATGCCGCTGTTTCAGGACATTTAACTGTTTATTCGATCGACTGAATTTTTAACCTGATTCGCGGACAGCAATGGAAGCTCGCGACGTTTATTAAGATTTCTTCTAGCAGGGTTTCTCGGCGACTCGAAAGGATTCCATAATTCTCGGGGTTCCTTTCCATCACGCGAAATCCGGAAGGTTGGCAGGGGAGACTAGGAGAAGGCGAGGAAAAATGGAGGATTCTGGGTCATCAGTTGAAAGAATGGTCGAGCGCATAGTTCCCTGCACTTGCTCTCGGAAAAGATAATTCTGCTTTAACCCCGGAAGGGCTGCACAACCGCGATGAGAGTGTTTTATTACTCTTGTCCTAGCTCATTGTTCCTGAAGCGATCAGCATACAATTGTCACGCCTATGTCATCCCTATAATTCATGCACGCTTGTCAGGGTGTGTCGGGTGATTATACCGAATTGAGCGTTAGGGATCCTTCAGCTCGCTCCTACGAAATTCTGTTAATCCCCCGGCTGGATGGCACGCTGCTCACGGGATTTATCCTGGGAACGTCGTACACTCGAATCGGCCGTTCACAAAGATCGCAGGACGCGTTCCACGTCGTCGGTCTAATTCCCAAACAGGCTGCTGTTCGCGCCGAAGAGCCAAACCGTGGGGTAAACACCATGCTCTCCCTGCCTTTCGTAACCCACAAATATTTACTCCGGTTATATCTGCGTCCCACGGTTTCTAGACGCAGCTTCTGGCCACGGGAAATCCATCTACCGCCACCACCAAGCGCGACAGCGGCGCCTGGGTCTATCCCGACCCATAACATTAACACTAAGCCACTACTGCTCAAATGAGCGTTTCCAGATTTTGTATTTTCCAATTATTAAATTTATTCTATATTTAACTGTTGCTGGGTACCCGGGGTAACCCAGGCGTTCGATCCGAAATTTTACTGGTAATCATTATCGATACTCTTAATAATCCCTTCCTATAATATACCAGACATTGTTTTAAAAAATCTTGGCGAAGAATTATTTGAAATTACAATACAATTCCATCACGAAGCGAATAACTCTTATTCGTGTGTTCAATGGGCCAAACCGACGAAATCTGTGTAAAAATCAAAGAACTTTCGATAGAAATGAGATAGAGCGATGAAATTTTTTTTAAACGAAAGCTGAAACATTGCAGAATATGCGATAATTACGGAGATTGTGGTACGAACGTTTTTTAACCTTGACAGAATTCGTTAAACTTGCACAATTTCAAGAAAATTGTGGTTTTTCCAGTACCACGCGCGGATAAATTTTTTTTTCAACATGCGACACACCATTTCCCGTAGATTCTTTCACGCTGATTTTAAGTAAACGTTCGAATACTTCATTATGATTATTTCTAATGTGTTTTATATATGAGAATACAATATTCCTTAAATGGGTTACCAAATGATATCATAAGTTGTGTTCACAAAAAAGATTTCTTGCAAAAAATCCTGAGGTTGTAGACAAGTTTTGAAACCACATTTGAAATCAGCGTGAAAAAATCTACGGGAAATGATGTGTCGCACGTTAAAAGAAAATTTTATCCGCGCGTGGTATTGGAAAAACCACAATTTTCTCGAAATTGTGCAAGTTTAACGAATTCTTTCAAAGTTAAAAAACGTTCGCACCACAATCTCCATAATTATCTCATATTCCACAAAGTTTCAGTTTTCATTTTAAAAAAATTTCATCGCTCTATTTCATTTCTATTGAAAGTTCTTTAATTTTGACACAGATTTCGTCGGTTTGGCCCATAGTGGGTCGCTTGTCGACGACTATTTCTGAGGCGGTAATGAAGGGCCTTTTGCGACCTTTGTCATTAAAATTAGCTATACACAGTATGCTAGTATCATCATACTCAAGAAACACTGCATCGGCTAGATCTGCACAACTAGCGCCATTGTTGTTAGATGCAATTGATAGAAAAAAAATTATAGGAGCATATATGCTACGCAGAACCTAATAAAACACGCAGAGGAACAAGAAAAAGTTGCGAAAAGTGCATGAAACCAGTTTGCGATGAACACGCACTCACAAATACAATATGTATAACATTCTCATATTATTAATTAATTACTATAATTTAATATTTTATGTTAAGCAACCAGAAGCGTTAAGAATTTCGTGTTCTGTATAATTTCTTTCCAAAATTTCCATTCGAAATTCGTCCAAATGTGATTTTTCCCCGGGTACCCCGGTTATACAACAAGCGTATATTATACAATTTTGAAGCTTATTATTAATAATTACTCAAAATACCTTACACAAATTTGTTTTCGCGAAACGTTATTCGACTTAAGATTGCACAAAGAATGCGGATCCAGAACGGTTTTGCAATATCTTGTCAGGAACATTACAAATTATTGAATGAAGCATAGAAATGGGTACTCGGTTGCCTACACACTATAGTAAAAATCGCAGAAAATCCAAGGGAACTGGTTGATGAGTCGATATTGCGAATTTACTTTTACCGAGGAGACAAAAACATTGCGCTGCAATATCGCTTCGAAATTGTGTAGCCATAAAGGATTGAAGCACGGGAACTGAATCGAGGAAAATCCGATCAGCGGAACGTTAACTATTCGCGATCGGTAGCGAATGGGGAGGAAAGACTTCACAAACGTATAAGCTGCGAAGATCTATTGCCACGGATGAGGAAATACTGTCGAACATATTTATTTTTGTCTATAGAGCGATCGAACGAATTGCATTTGCACATATGTGTACGGCGTGTTCGAATCCGGAACTTGATTGAAATTTATTAGACCAGAGCTAGAAACGAGCCTGACAAAGCAGCAGGAATGAAACAAAATCGTTAATGATACATTGTGTTTGAAGAATCGACTGAGGCCGTTAATGAACAGAGGTTGGCAAGAACAACGGGCGCATTCTTCCACGTGCGTGCCACAACTGGATGCATCGGCGAATGCACTCGTTTCTTTCCATCGTCAACTTTTCATTTGCATACGATTTATTCGGGAAGTTACATGAGGGAAACTCGAGGCGCCGGTACGTGTTTCTTGAGTGAAAACTCCGCGCATCCAGATATAAAGGAGCGCGGTGCGAATGAATATTGATCGACTTCACGGAAAGATGCGATTTCTCCTGGATACGTTTCGCGTTACCCGCGCGAATCCAAGAATCGCGCGCGCGTCATCCGTTCGACGACTCGCAGAACACGCTTGCATTCGTATTTAAATCGTGATTTATATTCCGCGGGAAATGGAAGGGACCCGGGATTTCATTCCGAAAAGTCTTACGGCGAGAAAAATTTCCCTTCCGGGCAACTTCCAGAACTTTCAACTGGTCCGTTGAGATTATGGTCGGCGGCACCGAAGACTTTCAGACAGCACGAAGCAATCAAAACTGCCGCGATTTCGTGTCCTGGCCAGATTAGCGAAAAATCCTTTAGATCCCGTGAAACATCTTCAACGTCCATGTGTCCGACGATTTAGCCCAGTTGCGTTCCTAATCTGTGTCTCCTTACACCCTAAACAGCATTGTTCGAGATTTCTAGGTCAGCGGGAAGCAAGCTCCGCAGCGCGAACCAGCTAATCCGCGACGTTAAATGCAAGTTTCGTCTCGTCTTGCGCATCGTTGCAGCTCTTCACGACCTAGTAATTTCGGCTGATCCCTTCGTGGAATAGGAACCGGTCGCGAGATTTCTAGAACCGAGCTGAAACCACGCCGGTCAATGAATTGTTTGAAGAATTCTCTCTGGAAGGAACGGACGCGTCTACCGAACCGAGCAGTATCCGAATAAAGCAGCGAGACAACGATCAAACTTTATTACGTCGTTCCGTTGCGTCGGGCGGCCAACGAAAACCGGATATCCACCCGCGATACTCCCGATCGGGATAAAGAGCCGCGTTGTTACGCGAGATTTACATTCGACGCGGTTACGTTCCTCCCAGCCGGATTCCTGCGCGTTTATTCCGCTGAGTTTTTTCGCCGACAACTTGCTTACCCGACTGCCAACCCGTGTTCCACCGGTTACGAACCCAGCGACAGATATCGGAAACCTTTCGCCAACCCCGAACGTCTCCCTGGGAAACGCTTATTGGTCCGGGAAGTTCTTAGACGTGTCCTAAAATTTTAGTCTTCTCTTATTCCAATTGTTCTTCTATCAACGCACCCATCTTATCGCAAAACCAACGATCCAAAAATCAATTAATCTTCGTCAAATAATAAGCTCCAACTTCTGAGATACAGGGTGTCCCAATAATGTTCCATTTCACAAAAATAGGGATCCGAAACGAGTCGCAACGTCCCTCCTCAAGGTCCCAGTCTTTTGTTCGTGTTTTCAATTATTAATCATGCAAGAGGCAGGTTCCGCTCCTAAAATTTTAGTTTTTTCTTATTCCAATTGTTCTTCTATCAACACACCCATCTTATCGCGAAACGGCGCTCCAAAAATCAATTTTGCTTCATTCAAATAATAAGCTCCAACGTCTGAGATACAGGGTGTCCCAATAATGTTCCATTTCACAAAAACAGGGATTCGAAACGAGTCGCAACGTCCCTCCTCAAGGTCCCAGTCTTTTGTCCGCGTTTTCAATTATTAATCATGCAAGAGGCAGGTTCCGCTCCTAAAATTGTAGTCTTTTCTATTCCAATTGTTCTTCTATCAACACACCCATCTTATCGCGAAACGGCGATCCAAAAATCAATTTTGCTTCATTCAAATAATAAGCTCCAACGTCTGAGATACAGGGTGTCCCAATAATGTTCCATTTCACAAAAACAGGGATTCGAAACGAGTCGCAACGTCCCTCCTCAAGGTCCCAGTCTTTTGTCCGCGTTTTCAATTATTAACCATGAAGGAGGCAGGTTCTGCGCCTCAAAGGGGACCTTTTCCGAAACAAACACACGGCCGGAGGGTCGAAGGAGCGGGAATCGAGGTCAACTTTGTCGGGAAAGAAGAGACTGGTAAGATCGGAATGACGACTACAAAGGTGGAAAATCGTAGTCGCGTATGGCGTGCTCCGTGGCAGGAACGGGTTCTGAAATATTGGGAATCGATGTCTGGGGACATCGATCGAATCGATACAACCCTGGAACTCGCGTCCGACTTCTGTTAGTCCCCGGTCATTCCAGTCGAAAACCGTATTTTCCGCGCTCTTGTGCGAATGTTTGCGAACATTTGTAAACGGGCGATGTTCCCGGACCGACGGGACTCGCGAAGAAAATTCCGTCTTGGGAAATATTTGCGGATTCCATCGACGACGAACTGTCGCCATGTCTGCGACAGTTCGCAAGATCTTGCCTCCGTTATTTCTCTTTTTTTTTTTTCTATTTCACTTTACCTTAAAAGGCGACGAACGAGTTCGATAAACAAGGTTCCGTCGGATGAGCAAAATCAAAGATGTTAACGTCCCCCATGTTACGTCTTCTTTCAATAATTTCTGTAAACACTCGCGTCGCTGATAAACAAGCCGTACCATTAAAAAGAGACAGACTCCAGTGGCTCGAGACAGGAGCGGCGCTATTGTTTACCGAAGCCCTTCATTTATTCCTCGTTGTTTTTTTCCATTTTAATCGCCTTCGCATAAAAATGGGGACCCTTATTTTACTCCCTGCGAAACAAATAGGAATATTATTATTCATAGAATTCTCGATTGCTTCCGGACTGTCCACTCTCCTTGCATATTCCGACGGAAAATCTGCCTTAACACGGCTCCCTTACAACGCAAATTTTCCAGCGATTTCTGTCGGCGGATTAAGAACGCGAGACGGTTTCCTTCGTGCCCGGTTTTTCGTTCGTTAGGCTCGCCGAGAGCGTTTTTACGAATATTTAAGGTGACCAATCGGCGCGGCGCGCAGTGGTGTATTTGCCTCCCCGATTAGGCGATTATTTTTAAAATTTTACATAAATTGTAAAGTTGTTCCAGTTAGTTGAATATCTGAGGAACAATCTCCCAACACTCGTTTTCCCATTCATGTATCCATAAACCACTGAAATTTGTCGGTTTATTTACATAAGTTAATAGATTTCTGTTTTATAGAAATTTTTTTAGCTATTTATAAGGCATACTTTTGGGAGAATTTCACTTTTGTACTATATACATTTTTGTAGTTAATATATTATCTATATACATTTTTATAGTTACTAATATCTGAAGATAACCAACGATTCAGACACTTTCTTTATGATTCTAAGACTGGCAATGATTTTGTTATACTTAACGAGATATTATCGAAACAATTTTCTTTCTTCTTTTGGATAATGTCTCGTTAACCATTAGGTTTAGGACATGTGAAGGTGAACACTTTTATACTCAGAATTTGATACTCTGTCGATGTATGGTATAAAAGATAGGATATTCCATTTAAAAAGATCAAGGTGACCGTGGAATGTCCTCCATCACTCCACCCACAAGAAAACAATTAATACTACGTAATGTAGCCCCTCATACCAAACAACTTTTGTAGGAACATTTTTTTGATAACGACAACGTCTTCCGAGATATCCTGCTGATCTGATCTGATGTTCATATACCGCATAAAAAAAAGTCGCACAAAACAGATCGCATAAAAAAGACAGCACAAACACAGGTTTGACTGTACAGTACAAAAAGTAGAAATCTCAAGCTTTAAAATGGTTGTTTTTTCATCAAATTTGGATAAATTTTAGCAAAGTTACAGCAGTTTAACCCTTCGCACTCCGCTGTCCCCTCTCCGGGGACATTCAAGTTTATTAGCGATTACGGGGAATTGAGTTATTTCAGCGCAACTTTTTGAGACATGCGTTTGAGACATGTGAGATATATAATTACAAATAAACAAGTCTACATCTGGAGGAAAAGATTCTGTAAATTTAAAGGATCTGTAAATGTTCGTTTCTGCCGTAAAGTGGCGCTGAGGAGCTTATCGCCAACGTCCAGAATCGTTCGGAGTGCAAAGGGTTAAATATAATATATTATAATATAATTTTATATTTACCTATTATACATATATATTTATTTTATATATATTTATATATATATATATGTAAGCTTTGTGTATAGGCTGGTGAGTTACGTATATGCTCGAGAGAGGTCAGGACTTGAGAAGATAAAGTAAACAGAGAATAGAGATAGACAGAGTGACAGTTAAATTGATTAATACAAAAATTAATTACATTGATAATTTGTGAGAACGAACTAATGAAACCTGTAGTACAGAATCTACAAGTGCAGGTTCCTATAAAAAGATCGTATGTTGAGAGAATATAGGGAAGCACAACATTTAATTGTTGATTCTCTATATTTTTAGGTTAGTGAAACACATGGAAGTATGTATGTGATAACTATTTATTATGTAATTAATAATAAATCTCTATATTTTTAGACGAATCAACCTTGTGTTTTTTGCTTAAGAAGGAATCCGAAATAACATTATATATATATATATTTACTATTATACATTATATTAAATATAATATATAATATATAATATAATAAATACCCCACTGTGCGGCGTCTTCCATTTTACGACAAATGCCTTCCTCTAGAAGTCGGTCTTAGAAGTCCGTAAAATATAAAAATTGTCTTTGTAGATTTCGATACGAGTTTTAGTAATCCAAACAGCATTTTGAATAATGTTGGGTTCAATTTTCGATAGGAAATCGATAGATAGAGCCATCCGCGTGCCAGCTCCAGTCGGCAGGAATCGATTAAGTTGATACACCATTGGCACGGCCTTTTTCCAGGCCTGATCCCCGTTCTACTGTTTTCGTTGATCAGGGAGGCCAGCGTTCTCCATAAAGGACCACGTTCAGTCGCTTCCCATTGTCCTCCGGGAGCATTTACATCGAGCTCGGGAATCAACTCGTGTCCGAAGTCACGATTTCGATTCCACAGTCTCGCCCATTGAGGATGCTAGCCTGGATTCGAAAATGAAAATAGCCGAGGTCGGTTGATCGGAAACTCTCGGTATAATGTGCCGTGGTAAAAACATTAACAAAGAGGAAGTATCCTGTTCGCACGTTGTCATTCTAGAAATAATATTTCCATTTTTCCCGACCATCTTCTCCGACAAAAGCAAGCAAGTTTTTTGAAAAAGGCGACAAATTTACCGAAAGGAATCGGGCTGTCGGCAGCACCGGTGTCCGAAACACAGAAACTCTGCGTTCTCCCAATGCTCTTTCCAGCTTCGGCAAACTGTACTCGAATCTGCCAGGACCGGCAGAGCTTTTTCCCCGCTTTCTCAATCGAGAAAGGTCCTCTCGAGGTGCCAGGCAGATCCGCGGAAAGAGAATCTCCGAGATTCTTTTTCCGTGATATCGTACGGGCTGCCGACCCTGTCACCTATTTGTTATTGTAATCTGCATCATTATGGATGAGACACGGATAATGGGATCGCAGGATTTAGCCTGGCAACCTGGCGAGAAAGAGCTGTCGGATAAAACATGGTCCGCGGGGCTCATCCTTTTATAATCGACGCCGGAGAGATCGCCGAACACCAATCGATAAACTGGGAAACCCTGTTGAATAAAGATTCTTCTCTGCGACACCAGCCCGCTCGTTAAACCGACTTTATTAGCAATTCTTAGAGAGCTTCTCTCACAATACACAATATAAGTTTCTGTCCTTTTAACAGATGTCGTTGTACTTAAGCACCGAGCGCGTATTTCATGGAACGTAGTACATGTTTCGGGTAAACTTTACTTCACCGGACTCAATTATGATGAATTACTATGAATTATGATGTATTTAGTATATAATCCAGTAGATTTCTACCCAGAGCAGCTGCAGATCGAAGTTTCGATCCTGTAGGATCAATGGTTCAGGAGTTATGCTTAATTAAAGTTGAGCAATCTGCAGTGTTTTTGACGGGCAAGGGCCGCTTCCCGAGCAGAGCCGCTAGATAGCAGCACGGGCTCACAGTAATATCGCTAACACAGAGAGAATATCTCAGAAAATGTTTGAGAAGAAATATCGTGGAAAATATTTACAAAAACCTAACCTAGACTAGTTAAAACGCAACATATCGTGGCCATGTCATCCAAAATTCAAACAACGATCGCAATCTATATTATCAGCATTAATTTTCTAGTTTCTGCTCGGTCAACGGCGCGCGATCGTCACTACAACTACTACACTACGTGAAAAACACTGAAAAATCCACAACTCTAGGCAAGCATAACTCGTGAACCATTGATCCTACAGGATCGAAACTTCGACCTTAACCGCCCCGTGCACAGATCTACTGGATTACATACCAAATACATCATAATTAATAGGAGAAAGGCACAAATTTTGAATCCGGTAAAGTAAATAGCAGCCCATGTTCTTGAAAGTTTGTGTACATCTAAGCTTCGAAACGCAGTTGGTGGCAATTGTTTGGAGCGTGAACGGCAGTAAATTTTTCGCGTGAAAAGTGTCGACATTTGTTCCAAGTAAGCAGCATTTGCGGGAAGTTACGTTGCATTATTTTGTTTTAAAGAAAGGTGCCGCGGAAACGCATCGTTTGTTAGTGGATACTTAGGGGACGATGCTCCATCAAATACAAGTTATAAAGAATGGTTTCGGCGGTTTAAAAACCATGATTTCGACGTAAGGGACGAAGATCGCGATGGTGCGCCAAAAAACTCGAAGATACTGATTTGCCAGCATTATAATGCATGAAACACTTGAAGAACTACTGTTGGGAAACGTTTACACGCTTTTTTCAACAAGAAAGTGCGGAAACTTGTTCCCATACCTAATAATTAATCAAGCGCAAACATTTCTTCGTCAGAAAACGTGGATTCAAGAAACAATTCTACGTTCCAGCTCGCATGGTTTTACAACAAATCAGTTCAGCGTCCGTATCGAGAGTGGTTCGCCGGAAATGCCGGCGTCACCTGGCCGACCGAGAAGCATTCGATATCACAATCGATTTCTTCTAAACGTCCAAGGAACGTATCGGTATCGTCTTCGATTCAAATCGAACAGGGAAAGAAGAATTCACCGGTGGACCGCGCAACGAAACATCGCCCCATAAATATCGGATATCGAATACCTTCGAACCGGAAACACCATCTGATGGGAATTGTTCGAATAAACCGAATAGGTCGTTCCTTATCTTTTAATAACCATCGAATTTCCGTAATAAACATTCGCGGTTTTATCGCGGGCAGACACACAGTGGTCCAAACGGCCGATTTAGGAGTGCAAAAGTCTAAACGCTTCTAATAATCGATAATTCTGTGTTACATGTATTCTATACACATTAGGTAAGCATAAAGAAGGCTAATTGAGTTCCGTAAGTTTATCGAAATATTTTTTTTTCTTAAAATATAGCAGAGGGAGCAACATTTTTCAATTTATAATGCCAGTTTTAATGTATAGTGTTAGAAAAGAAAAACTTGTACACAATTGTTCTTTTTTTACAAGAATATAATTTTCAGAAATGAAATTTACGACAACAACAACAATAATAATACATATAAAAAACACAATAATAATAAAAATAAAAACAAAACAATATTTATATCTAGTTATACTCTATTTACATCTAATTAATAACTAATAAAATAAAAAAAATAAATAACCTAACACAATCCAAGCTGTTAACGATCTCTTCGACACAATAAGAATGGGAAACATTCATGTGGAAAGCCTATAACAATAGGAAATCAATCTCTTTTTGTTTACGCTCTCTACAACTCGCGAAAATAACTGCCAATCGGCGCTCCAACAACAATGCCACAACACCAGGCATTGTTTGCACATTATTGCTTGATACGTCTATTAATCGTCTATTATATATTATTATAATATTACGTCTGTTATACATATATGTACGTCCTACGCGTACTCGTCATCGAACTGTACCAGAAAAAATAAAATAATTTGCTAATTTGCATTTTTCTACAAATAAATTTGATGAAACCATAAACTACATATTTCGTTCCTAATATTCATGCAAAAATTAACGCGAATACGGGCGAGTATCGTTAGTATTTCCTACTAACCTAAGAAATGAATTTCTTAAAACCACTTCGTTCCACGCGTACTCGTCATCGAACTGTACCAGAAAAAATCAAATAACTTGCTAATCTGCAATTTTCTGCTAATAAATTTGATGAAACCATAAACTATATATTCCGTTCCTAATATTCATGCAAAAATTAGCGCGAATACGGGCGAATATCATTAATATTTGCTACAACATACTGAAAAAATAAATTTCTTAATACTTCTTTGAGGAAAATTATTTAAACATTTCCGAAAAATTGTTTTATATTTTTTTTCATATCTTCCTAATGCTTCTGAACACGGCTGTTATAATTAGAAATCAATAATAACGTTCTAAACAATAAATAATAGGTGAAAAGGATGTCCTTTATGTCGATGTACTTTCCATACCGCTACTTTCAACCTATGCCACACTTAACAATAACTGATTTGAGAAGTAAAATTGTCGATTTTAGCTTTTACAGACATATGTGTTGATGTAAGAAACAGTATTAAATGCCTACTTCATGTTTGGTTTTTTGACTTTTGCACTCCTAAATCGGCAGTTTGGACCACTGTGAGACAGAATCAAACGAAGACGTTCTGTTCGGTTCGTAGAAAACTACAAAAGCAGCAAATAAAAATTCCTGTCGCGCGTTCAATTTATTTTTATAGTGAACGAAACCGCGTCTGACCTCTCGCACCCATCGGCCTAGCTCATCCTGCGGCTGTCAGTGATCGAAATGGCCGCGGGAACCTATACCCGAATATTTCGTCGAGCTTCGCCCTGGAGAATCAGAGGTTTCCTCGGTTGAAATACAACGCTGTCGCTGCCGTTGTTACGTCTGTCCGGTGTTTTGAAGCGTCGCGGACTTTATGAGCGGTGGAAGAAAAGGTGCGCGCCGGGGTTTTATGGGACGACATTTATGCTCCCATCGTGGGCGACTTTTTATTGGTGTATCGGGAGTGGAAGTATTAATGTCTCCGGTCTAAATTACACCGCCGGAATTTCGTTATATTTTTATCTCGTGCGGCGAAGGCGATCCGAAATTTTCGAAATTTCTCTCGGGGACATCTACCGCGGAACAACATAAAAATAACGTTTAACCGCTTCGATTGTAACTATGAATACAGCTCGGCAAGAAAAAAAGAAACCGCTCATTTATAATTGGAAGAGGGCAGTTCAGTTGCGACGCGGTGCAAAGGCGAGCACGCGGAAGCTCACATAAATTAGCATCGCGACAGGTCGTGTGCCATCAGTATCGGTTATCCGTGGCGTACAGGTGGTGCCGAAATACGTCATAATTTAGCCTCTAATCGGATAGCTGAGTGCGCCATAAGTAGTTCCGAGTGGTTTCCAAATGGCTTTCTATCTCTCTCGACATACTTTATCTGGAATCAACGTGGAGTGCCTCGCCTCAACAGCCTGCCGCTTTTTTCAAATGGTCCTCCAGCCTGCCAAAACACATTTCGACCCGGAATTCCACAATACTAATCGGAACATTCCTTTCGAAATAACATATTATTCGAATGTGATAACTAGACAGCGGCTGTTAATGCAAATGCATATTTTCATAGAAAGTACACTGAGAAAAAAATCCTGTCGATATAAAAAAAATATATATGTTGATTCAATAAGATGTACTATTGAATAGTGCCAATATCATATGAACTTATTTTAATATTTAATACTATCGAATTTCAATAGCAAAACTCATTTCCGCCAATCATATAAGCCAATAGCTGGACCATCAATGTTTTCAAAAAAATAAGATATGGCCTCAAAACAATTCCAGTACAAATCGATACATTTCTCAAATTTTTTTAACAACATATCTGATTGAAAGAAAAAAAGAAATATTACGAATAATATGCGGTATTGAATCAAATACTATTTTCAATCATTTCGTGATAGACAATTCAAATACATCACGATTTGCTTCTAAATTTCATACTATTGAAAAGAATACATTGATATTCATCGAAGTAAAAAAATTACAATAACACGCGTGTTATTGAAGTAACTACTTTTTTTTCAGTGTAGTCAAAGTTATGGAACCTGGACAGAAATTTACGTTGTCTGTAGAGGATTTTGAAAATATTGTAATATTTTGCACATTTTTCATATTGCATATATTTCACATACATACATACATATGTGTATATATCTTACTTCACCTAACAAAACACAAAATTGCGGGAAACAAATAAAGTACGAAAAACACGGGAGTTTATTACACAATCCAATATGTCATAAGCAGGTTCGTTAAGTCGTTTTAATGTTTTTACTGTTTTAAATTCCATCCACCCATTTTTGGCATAGATGCATAAAATCTGCAGACTAGTAAGTAATGCCATCACTACGCGAAAAACGAAATTACTTTCCGAACGACCATTACCTACGATTTTTGTCACAAACGCGTAAAACCCGCAGTCCACAAATAAGAGTATGGTTGCCAATTGCGGGTTGCCAAGTCCAGTGGCGTGCGGTTATTAAGCATAATGCTGCAAACCGCTAACGATGTTCGCGCTAACTGCCCGGGCGATGAAAGAAAACTGGAGCTAAACGTCGGTGCTCCATTAAGAACGCTGGCGAGAGGGGGGCCCGCTTAAGCCCGACAGCCGAAGAAATTTAATCTCTCCGGGCCCGAGTAAGATTTCAGTGATCTACGACGGGGGCGTTGATGATTTCGCATGCCGTGGAATTCGCGCGCCGGGAACGGAATGCTGAAGCGGACGCACAAAAGAACGCTACGCAGCCGCCTTCCATTTAACTGGCGCCGACGTAATTTCGTTTGCACCGTTCCTGAACGAGAGCGTAAACGAGCACGGCCGCTAATTTGTTTACGCGAGCGCCTGCAATCACCGACCTGTGTTTCATAATCGGGAACGCGAGCATGCTAACGCCTGGGTCCGGTGATTCGTCCGACGACTGGCGTTGGCTAGTCCAACGGAAAATCTATTGGTAATTTCAACGACCAACTTCATTTCTCAGCTGAAATTGGAGAAGCTTAATTTAAGCATTCGGGGACGAATATTTTTCTAGGATTCGGCTCCTAAACTTGTATGTTAAAAAACTATTTGTATACAGTGTGACAGGTGTATAAAACACCTATCACTCTAAATAAAGTATCCTTGTATCCTCGTCACAGTTTTCCGCCCAGAAATCACAGAAGTTCTACAGTGACGGGATTATGGTTTTACCTCGAAAATGGCGAAAGGTGGTCGATCAAAACGGCGCATACTTGATTTAATAAATGCCATTTAAAATACGGAAAAAGCTTGATTAACTTCTGCATCAGAATACGCAGTAACTTTTTCCCCGACCAAAATATTAATGTTTTAAAAAATCTTCGTCCGCAAAGGATTAAGCATTTGATCGTGAGCGAACGTTGTCCCGAAATTTAATTGAAGTTCCTCGGAGGATAACTTCTTCAGGCGAACGCACTCTTTCATTATTCAATGCCGAGTCTGCAGCGCTCCAGCAAAAAGAGTTTATATTTTTGTTCTCTCGTCGTTTTTCCAAAGAATGAGACGCAGCCGTGGAACGTCCCGGAACCTAGCAAAACAGAGAGAGAGAGAGAGAGAGAGAGAGAGAGAGAGAGATATTTTAGAGTCCGGGATTAGGTTAGGCTTTTTTCCACATGGCGCGGGAGCGCCTTCGCGCCGTGTAAAATGTCTCCCACTAAATTATCACACCTGGATTTTAACTGGCTTGAAAATAAAGTACCATCCCCTCTCCTCTTCACGGCTGCTCGAGCAAAAAGAACGGGACGAAACTCGTGATTTACTGGGAGAGGGATGAGAGCCGTTGGATCAACTACGAGTGTGTTGATCGCTCAAAGCACCCTCAAATGCGTAATTAGCAGAGTGAAATTCTCGCGGAATCCTCTTCAGAAAGATTATTCAAACTTTATGGAAGAAAAGTAGCTACCCTATCGAAACGATCCTTCGCTAAACATGGAAGACGCGTGTGCGTTATGAAGCCTAATAATTTACTGTTTGCTGTAAGGGGTTGCCAACGGAGAAACCGAGTTCCGGCTTGTTAATCCGTTCGAATAATTATGAACGTCGGCGCGCGGACGTTGCGTCGGGGCCGTTGTTCGAGCAAGCATAACAGAATTACGAGCGATTCCCGAGGGACACGCGAGTTTCGTTCCCCGAGCGAGGTCCTTCTCGTTCGCAGTTCCGTTCGGGCAGATTCCTGCCGTGACAGCGGGACTTTAGCGGTGTCCCCGGCCCGTCCTGAGCCCGAGGTTGCATTCGTTTTGACACGGACACGCAGGGGACCCGATAATCCAGCGTGGACGTCACGCGCAATTTTCTGCGGATGAAAAGGCGAACCCTTCGCCACGGTCACGAAAAATCCGCTAATGGAATCGTTAAGCTTTAAAGAAAGGTACTCGCGCACCATGCAACAACTCCGTAATTGTCGCATCGTCGGGTTTCAACAGGCTGTAATATAAAAGAAGCAGAATATTTTTCGAACGACCTAATACAACTATTCAGCACAAAGTATTTTCTCTTTTTTTTTTAAAAAAAAACAAAAAAAACACGCGAAAGCGTGAACGATGTTTCCATTGAACCGACAGAGGGGCTATCCGAAGTAGTACAGGCCGATTTTTGCGAAACCTCGATGAAAAATAGTTTTTTTTTAGAAATATTGGAGCCATATCTTTGTTTTTGCAGCGAACATCGTTCATACTGACTGGACAAAAACAACCCTGAATGCTGGGGGATGAGAAATACGTTTTAATCGAGCGCCAAGTTACGGGAACAAAGTTATGTCTTGCGCATTTTTATCGACCTCCTATTCCCCGTTAAATATTCTTAATTATCCTTTTTTCATTAAAAGCTCTTTAACCCGAAGAATTAGTGGCTGGAGAGTTTATACCAGCGAGTCGCTACCAGAAAGCGTAACAGGAAACTAAAAAGACTTTGATAATTAAAATTTCAATTAATCTGCTCTATTAAAGGCCTCTCTCTCTCTCTCTCTGAATGATTATAAAAACAGCCCGCAATTTTAAGCTATAATCCATTTGCGGAATTAATTGGTATTTCATGGTAAACTAGAGATACGAATTACCGCGCTAAAGCGATTAAACATTCCTCTTTCACATACTTTCTCGGACTTGCTATCGATTATTAAAATACTTTATCCAATCATTTTCTTCCGAATAGCAGCCTGAAAGGAAATTATTAAAATTTTGGCCCATTCTGCGAGTTTCAAATTTGTCCAATTTCTCGCGGGAACTTATGTTCCAGAAATCTTCTGTCTCGTACATTTTTCCCCCCGTTCCTGATTGAATTGAATAATTGAACGAAAAGAAGTTGAAGTTTCCGCGAGCACCGGCGCATCCGGAACGTTTGTTCAATAATCTTTGCGGAACCAAAAGCGTGGCTCGCTCTTATTACCGAAGAAATCCCGGTGCGGTCACGTCGAGTCTCGCGTGTACATAAAAATCCTCAGACCTAATTACGCACGTACACAGTCCGAATCGTCTAATTCCACGGCACGGTCCCCATGGGAAATTAAAGGGGATGATTGATACAGGTAAAGAGAAGTCTTAAGACGCGTGCACGCCCGCCTTTTATATCGATGATCCTGTAACCGTACAGAACTGGCCCAATAATGAAAATCATGATCGGAGATCAGAAAATCCAAGTTTAATTGTCTTCCACAGAAATTTCGTAACAAACGAAGATTCGCCCAGATAAAATAATCCGAATTGATTAGATCGGTAATGTCTCACTCCCCGGAAACTCGGCGAATGGAGTTAATGAATCGGGGGTGAGATTAGGGGATGATTTCGACCGGGGTATATAGGAACGATCGAGAACGGAATTTACGCGCGGCTGCTAATAACTCCTCACTATAAATAGTTCCTGAATTCCTATGTGTCTGGCCATTCTACCCACCTTTGTTAGCCCGGCTTTTCACACGGGCAACCTTCTCCACCCCTTGACTCGCCTCTCGAGCCTCTTCCTCCTTTTTCTTCGCCGTTCCTTCATTCTTTCCCGACTCTTCCTTCCTTCCTGCCTTCCTTCCTTTCGAACCCATCCCCTCGGACCCGTTCATTCTTTTCTTGAAGATAGAGGGGCGACTGGGTTACAGAAAGAGCCTCCCGGACGTGGTCTACGAGACTCTCCGCGTATAATGCGAAGGGCACTTATGCGACCAGCGAGACAATTTCGTCCCCCTTCGTCCTATCGAGAAATCAGCTGCCACGTTCGATCGATCGACTGAGTACACCTCGAGCTGATGTCGACAGAATGCTGCGAGCAATTATTAAAAGGAACCCCCGATCTTCTTAAATTCAAACACTTCTTTCGAATATTTATAATGTTATTCTGTGTTTTATAATGTTATTCAATTTTCCGGATGGTTCGGTAAAGACAACAATAATCACAAAACTCTTTCTCTGTAAAAAAAAATTTCTCTGTGAAAAGAGATGTTTTTTTGGTTTTATTATTCATGCTCCTATATGTACAACTATTTACGATCTTACCTGTAAAAAGAGAAACGACATTAAATGTCGATTATTCACTGTCCTTTTCCTATTCACACAATCTTTACTTTTATCTATAATCTGTATTTTCACTTTCTTAGGTTAGTCTTTGCACGTGTTCTCGTTTTCATCACACACCTGTCTTTTCTATCTTTCTTTCTCTCTCTCTCTCCCTCTAGTGTTTGTCTTTCTCAAATGTTTACTACCGCGCCATGTGTGCGCGGGCTAATTTAAAAGACAGTGCCATGTACTTTTTTTTACATATTTATTCAAAATCCCACGAGCGGATTATTTCACCGATTTAGATTTCGTGTACGAGTCGTCGCACAGTGGGTTGAAACGCGGACAAAAATCATATTTCTGAAGCTGTTTCTAAGTTTAAATTAATAAAAATGGTATCGTCTTATAGATTTTGAGGTGCTGAATTCAAATTAACCCTTCGCACTCGGTTGTCCCGTCTGAGGCACCTCTAAAAATTGCTGTACCATTATTCAAAATATTGTTTCCATTATTAAATATATCGGTATCTAATCAATTACTAAACATTTAGGTATTGTATGAGGTATTATACCAATTTCATATCCGTAAAATTTCAAAAATCATAGCGAATGGAAATATTCTAGTTCGGAAGAAATGTTTAATTTTCCAGTTAAAATAGCTCCGAGTGCCAAGGGGTAACAATCAGATTTTGTTTAATTCCAAACCCATAAAAATTATATAAGGTTTTTTTATAGAAATGGTTTTCTCGAATTGGGACGTACATGTTACTAATTGTTTTATTATTAATAATGGTATATTTTTAAGCTATTATATATTAAATTCTGTATAATTTGACCATATCCCATAGTCATCCTGTTCACTGTTGTCTTCTTCACCGATGTGTAAATCATCTTTTTTTTTTTATTAAGCTTACCCAGGCCCCAAAATGGGGTCTATACAGCTGAACATAAATCGCATTATTTTACATAGTTTGAGTTACAGAATTTAGTAGTTTGAGTACAGAGTAATTTGAGTTGCACATTTTTTCAGAGTTTTACAGTTTGTGTATCAGTTTCAATAGCTGTAGCACTTCTTCGAAATTTTCAGAATATGTTTAATTGACACCGATCTACAAAACGTATATTTTAAATTTTCAATATAGACCCTCATAAAACAGTTGTAAAATGCAACTTTTAGTATTTTCTCTAAAATTCCGACCAATTGCAATTTTTGAAAAAATTTCTTTTCACATCTTGTAGTAAACTAATTGCTCTAGCTTACCAAAAAAGTTCAAATCACCTAGTCCAATATTAACAAAGTTATCGTTTTTGTTTAGAGTGTCCGAATATTAATGGGAGTCACTGTATGTTATCAATCTACTACAACTTTCTGGAAGTTGCTTAATTACTGAAGCGACGTAAAGAGAAGTTAACAATAAGTTTCGCAGGGTCCGAGAAGGGTGCCGAAAAATATTTCCGCGCGTTCATAGGCCATGATGGTTTTAATAGCCGCTTTACGATACGACGCGTGGCAGAAGTAGGCTGTAACTGTTCAGCGGTTTTACGTGCCATAAAATATTCGCATGATTTCCCGCGTCGCATTCTTCCCCGGCGAGACGCGGCCTCCGGGAACAATTTTCCGAGGGAAACACAGTAAACACGATGAAACACGCGCGAAATTACTGGCCACGTCGTTCGCCAGCACCTAACTGGCGATTATACCGTAGTTTGGCCCGCACGCTGAAGGATTTCCACCCGCCATTTTGGACTCATTGAACGGCGATGAGCTCTCGCCCGTTACCATTAACAGTAATTAAGGCGGCCTTGTGATAATCGTAAAACGAGCGAACAGCTTTTTAATTTAATTACCGACACTTCACCGGTTATACAGTCGAGGCGAGAGATCGACATCCGACAGTTTCCCCCTGTCTCCTCGGACAGGAAATGGCCGAAACCAGGCTACGTCGACAAACGCTATTCACGACAATATTGATTAACCCTAACTTTGGAAGACAAGCGTTCTGCATCGATGTCGGTCCACTTGTGCACGTCGACGATGACAGCTCTTAACTGACCATGGTCCACATTCGGAACAATAATACTCGCGCTTCACATTTTGATCATATCACTTGTCCATGAACGTTAAATATTGCAGGCAAAATATTGAACTTTTTATGTTATATTGCGAGAGCGCGTCGGCGAAATTTCACTTCCGTGTTGATATCCTCACAATAACATGTGACATCGACGTAAACTCCATTGCATAAATAATTCTCCGCTTTCATAATTAATGATTTAGCCGACTGCAGCCCGATCAATAGTCCGAGGGATTTATAATTCCGGATTATTAGCATGCTTCCCTTTATTATCCTGCGGGACAATTTATGACTATGACGCCGCTTCCTGAAAATGAAAATCTGCCCCCCTCCCCGACAAAAAAATGACTCGCTTTTCCCGATGCGTGCAATTAACCGATAATTCGCTGGCAGCGTGTACGCGCCGCGGAAAAATTGGTAGAACAGCGGACCGCGCGGGCGCGCCAAATGTTTCCAATTAATTCAACCTCGACGCAGATTTCTCTCTCTGTACACGTTTTATCACGTGAACAGATTTGCGCGGCCTAGTTTTTACTAACCGATTTATAAAGCAATTATTTTGTAATCGATACCCGGCGCGATAAACAATCCCTCGGTAAACACAATTCCGTCGCGATTCGGTGAAAACCGTGAAATGTGCTCGCGAAACTCTGTCCGCTGTGTAACAAATTTTATTAATCGTTGTGAGCCAAGCAACGGATATTATTCGGAGAAATATTTATGGTGAGAAAATTATTATTCTATTCATCTCCCCGAGTGGTTATCGATCTCGAAAAAGTTATTCTGTTTCAAGGGTGTGTACGAACTTTTCCGTCCTTTCCGACTGACTCTATCCATGGGAATCATTACCACGTTTTTATTAGCTCGCTTTCTTTGTTTGTCTGTCTGTCTGTCTGTTCGGTGGCAAATTTTGCAATTGATTTTAAACTAACTTCCCGATGAGTTAAAGGCTTGAAAATTTAAACATAGCTCAGAACTGGATGACAATGCATTATTCAAAAAAAAATTTTTTAAAAAGTCTATCCGTTTTGGAGAAATAACAATTAAATATTTACCTGTTCACCTCCAGGCGAAACTACGTCATCACCAATCGCGCGACAGCGCTCCCTACTCCACTACGCGTTCCCACTCTGACTCATCCCCACTCTACTGACCCGTTTCGCACCGAAGGAGCTCAGTGTGCGTTTGAGCTCCGTGCGATGTTTACAATGTTACTACATATTATTATACTATAATGTTTGTTTACCAATCGAAAGGACAGTTACACCGAGATTTTCGGTCGAACATGTATCCTTGATATTTTACCACGGCGTTTGTTTTCGATATGACGCGTCGCAATACCGTCTGAAATTTACTAAATCTCTCTGTTATAATCTCATCAAAATGTTCAAAATCGATTGCAAAAATTTCACACATACAAAACTAAAAAGCAGAAAATAATTATTTAAATAAAAATAAATTTTTTAAGAACACCACGTTTTTAAAATGGACTAAAAAGTATAAATAATTTTTCCTAGCCCCCTACAGACTCCTAACCACGTACAGATAATCCTGAAAATTTGTGATTGTGAATTTTTAACAGCTACGCAAATACTTGTAAGATTTAAAACGAAAAACGTGGGGCGCGTGCAATAGATAATTGATGCATGAATAGTTCACCCAAATTAATAAAAGTTTTATTGCTTCGCAAATGATATGAACTGTTGTGTGAGATTTCTCAACGGCTGCTACTCTCTACACTCCTTACTATTATCTTGGGCCCCACGTTTTTCGTTTTAAATCTTACAAGTATTTGCGTAGCTGTTAAAAATTCACAATCACAAATTTTCAGGATTATCTGTACGTGGTTAGGAGTCTGTAGGGGGCTAGGAAAAATTATTTTATACTTTTTAGTTTTTACTTTTAACGTGGTGTTTTTAAAAAAATTATTTTTATTTAAATAATTATTTTATCATTTTATACGAGTCAAGTCGCGTAGCGCCGGGTAAAAAAGCCAGACGACAAGAGGGAGGAAAAGAGGAGGGGGGTTGAAAGGACGTCGGGGGTGGCTCAATGAAAAAGGATAGTGCCGCGTAAAATATTCGAGGATATAAAACTCTTTCGGTGTTGGAAGTTATACCCATTAAAGATTAATAAACCATCAGGGTGGAAAATAGCTAAGATGGCGGGTGTCTCCGGCTGCGGAGAAGAAGAGGGTAGAAATCAGCGGAGAGGAATTTCGAGGCTGTCTCCTGAAGAGACCCGTTCCTTCACTCATTAGCACTTTTCTCGAACATTCGTCGAGAGCCTCGAATTCTTCTTCAAGTATCTTTTATTCAGATCTCACGTACCTATTTCATTTACCGACGTTCCAAATCAGATTTCTCTCTTTTATCGTTAAAACATCTTTATTCAGTGGACCCACTATTATTGTAATGGATACAATATTAAAAGTATGAGTTGTACAAATAAAACACCGCGGTAGGAAAGACCATACTTGAAATTTAGCGATTCTTCCTGCGTTCGGCGAGCTCGCCGAGCTAAACCAGAAATTTGCAAGGTAATGGGTACTAATATATCAATTTATATCTCGAATAGGCCAAAGTGAATTATGGGAAATTGAGGGAGAATATATGCGGCGAGAGAGCAGGACAGACAAAGGAAGCGAGACGTTACTTGGACCCGAGCCAGATGTCCTGAATTACTTACTTTCCTCGCGTGGTCCCAGACTTTGGGAACTTCCGGGTTTCCGCTGTTTTTATTTCGAGTTTCACCGCTCGACCAATGCCCGTGCTGTGTTAAAATTGCTCGTGTCAATTATCGTGCGGGATACGAAAGAGAGGGATACTAGATTTTCCTAGATCGTGCATAGGGATTGCAATCCCGCGGAATCCCGTGTTATTTCCTGGTCCCGCATTTCTTAAATAGGTGATGCGGGATCCCGCAAATTTTGCAGGACTATGCTTATAATCAAAATTTTGCGATTTCTAAAAAGTCACCAACAAAAAATGACATTTATTTGCAGAAATATGTGCAAGAAGAACTGGGAAAAAATCTAGAATTAATTTTAGATTGCAAGACTCGTTGTAATAGTTTATTTAGTATAGTGGAACGTTTTCACAACTTAAGATTATGCGTATGCAAGGCTTTAATCGACATCGAATCTGAAATATATTTCACCGATGTAGAACGGTCCAAAATAAATGACTTGAAGTTATGTCTGGAACCAATTAAGGTGGGACTTGAAGTAATTTGCAGAACAGATTCAACTCTGATCATCGCAGAAACAACTTTTAAATTTATTTTGGAAAAATTAGAGATTGAAATAAATCCCACATCAATCCCGCGGGATTGCAACCCCTAATCGTGCAGTTCCCCTTTTCTACGCATTTCTACAATTTCTGGTTCTGCGTTATTCCATTGCAATTATTCAATATACAATATTCTTCCACGGTCGGGTGCGCAAATCAGCTTTATGGAGCGTGCGAATAATTAAAATAGTATCGGAAGGTACAAAAGGGAATTAATTCTGTTTTCCATTTAATGTTTAATTTAACGGAAGCGTTCACTCAGGAGACAAATGCCTGTTTAATTCGAATTACCGCGGCTCGGACCGTAATGGTGTTAATTTGCATAAATAATCGTTACTTTTTCCGTGGATTCAACATTTCGGAAACGCGCGTAGAAAAGTGTCAACGCAATTTCTCGAGAGATACTTCTCGGAAATACGTGAACAAAAGTATGTAGGTAACGGGGCGAATCGTTCGCTAACATTATCGGCCGAACCGCTAATTGATTTATACAATTAAGCAAGGACTCGGGATCGAATGTAGAATGCACAGTCCGATGGCCTTATCGCTTATTTATCGCGGTGCATCCGAGTTCGCCGGAAATATCCGCCGACAGCGGATACCAAATCGGAACGGAGGCAAGCTTCGAATTCATTATAACAAGGGAAACCGTGGCAGGGACCGATTAAGTTTGCGGCTGATAATTGCCGATTGGATTTCCCGTGAAACGGTATCGATCATTCGGTTCGTTTCGATTAGATCCGGAATTTCACGATATTAACGCCGCGCGGCCTCTCTCGCGTGTAATCGCACGCGAACGTAAATGATCATAAGGTGCACTGAGAAAAAAATCCTTTCGAAACAAAAAAGACATATGTTGATTCAATAAGATGTACTATTGAATAGTGCCAATATCATATGAACTTATTTTAATATTTAATACTATTGAATTTCAATAGCAAAACTCACTTCCGCCAATCATGTAAGCCAATAGCTTGACCATCAATGTTTTCAAAAAAATAAGATATGGCCTCAAACCAATTCCAGTATAAATCAATACATTTCTCAAATTTGTTTAACAACATATCTGATTGTAGGGAAAAAATAAATGTTACGAATAATAATATACGGTATTGAATCAAATACTATTTTCAATCATTTCATGATAGACAATTCAAATACATCACGATTTGCTTCTAAATTTCATACTATTGAAAAGAATACATTGATATTCATCGAAGTAAAAAAATTACAATAACACGCGTGTTATTGAAGTAACTACTTTTTTTTCTCAGTGTGCAGTGGGGCAAGTCCGCTCTAGTTTTTGCAAAGTTGAACATTAAACTGATGTACTTTCAGTCTGGTATGTAAAAACTTAACGTTCTTGGTATCAAACTCTTTTCACAGTTGTTACTGATGAATTAGTATTATGTAGGATTTTAATTTTGCTCGATAATTATCATTTTGATGGGACATTGTAGAAAGTGTCAACTAGGACGCACTTGCCCCGAAAATGGGCCAAAATCTCTGAGAGTTAAAAATGCTTTCGAACCTTGTTTCAAGTGCTACGGGGCAAGGAGAGAATGATTAACAAGCCTGCTATAAAATGCTTCTTATTGCATTAAATAATATTCTTTAGTTTTATAGTTATCCATTTTTAAAACAAACATGTACTTTTATGCTGAAATATGAAAGAGGATACAGTGATATTAAAACAAAGTTTAAAAATGCTTTCGATCCTTGTTTCAAGTGCTACGGGGCAAGAAGAGAATGATTATCAAGCCTGCTACAAAATGCTTTGTATTGCATTAAATATATTGTTTAGTTTTATAGTTACCCATACAGTACGGACTTACCCCACCGTAATAGTACGGACTTGCCCCGTGTAGTAATATTTACGGGGCAAGATCATCTTAGTGCTTTTCTCACAATACATTTTAAAAAATACACTAAAAACAGTTTATTTAATGTAAAGCTATATCGATATTCGTTGCACTTAACCTAAAATAATGACGCAGAATATATTAATAACTTGTAAACTATTGCACGTTCAGGGTAACCTCAAAGTTGTACGTGTACCTCGCACGTGACTGTTTGGCATTGGTTGATTTAAGCGAGGAAAACACCTTTATTCTTGGGAGACTTAATTTCTCTATTGAGCTAGAGAAATTTCGTTCATATTATAGTAAAAATAACCAATTATAACGGACTTACGTGTAAAATGAGAATCTACTGTTTCTCGATGACGATTAGACTGGGAGTTAGACAGACTGTCAATTAGACGGCGTGAAAAACTTGACAAATAGGTGATTCGTCGACACATCGGCGCTCCCGGCGGAACGTTCACTCTCGAGTCCGTGGGGGCCAACAAATAACTTCGATGTGGAATTACGGTCTCGGGCGAGAAATATTTCGCGGTGAACGGTCGAAAGCGGAATTTATACGGGAACTTCGGAAAAAGTGTTGTTCCACGGGATAAGTTTGAGTGCTCCACCCTAACTGCGCACGACACTCGAGATTGATTGATTGATCATCTATTAGCTTTCTCAGCTAGTTTCGCTTACATTTATATTACATTACATTTGTTATAACGAATTCCTTTAGCATTCTCTTAAATACGTCTAAACTTTCACAGCGTTTCTTACTTCGTCTGGTAGTGCGTTATACGGTGAGACTTTAGAAAAACAGCGTGCAGGAATACGAAAAATTCAATACTCTATTAGCTATAGTTTTTTGAGAATATCTCGAAAACTATTCATTTCAGCCAAAAATGACACGTACATTTTATGTTCAGCATGTCAAAACGAATAGAATGACGTATGTCACATGTCGAAAGGAAGGGGGGGGGTTTCTAAAGTTCAGCCCGTTATACATTAATACTACTTCATAAAATAGACGTTTCTGGGCACTTCCCGTTCTACAAAATTCAACTGTTTTTTTTATTAAGTGCTGTCTTTCTTAAGTGCTCCAGCGACATACTTTTTAAAATCTTAAAAACATTATATACTTAAATATACTTAAGTATACATACAGTTAGGAGCAAAACTGATCACACACACTGTAAATCAGAATAACTTTTTTATGAATGGACCAAACAGCTTCAATTTCTCTGTGAGGCTAGATTAATTAGTTTAGTAAACGACGTCTAAAAAATAAGTTGAAAAAATGCATTTGGTAGGAATTGTGAAAATCAATAGCAACAATTGATTTTTACGACTTTTTTAGCTGGGCAAATAACGAAAGTGTAAAAGATGTGTTCGGTCAATTTGTATAAATTATATACGCTCCGAAAATTTCGTTGAAATTGGTCAATTGCTTCACAAGTTATAATCGATCAAAAGTGGTAAGAAGGCCGAAAATCTGGAAAAATTGCAATTTTTACCACTTTTGATCGTTTATAACTCGTAAACCAATTAACCAATTTCAATGAAATTTTCGGGGCGTATATAATTTATACAAATTGACCAAACACATCTTTTACATTTTCGTTGTTGTAAACTAATGCCTCTAATTGATAATAAAAAGTCAGGTCGTTTGGTATAATTATAAAAGAGTTATTAGTTTTTAAAAGGTGTACGAATACTTTGTACACCCACTGTATATGTATAGTACATCTAGTATATGCTGTAATATAATTTCCCAAGTATTTCACAGCCATACTACCTTTTAACTCCTTTCTTATACTTCTAACTATCATATATTTCGTTTCCCCTGCGTTCATCTTCAGTCTGTTAATATTCATCCATTCTTCCACCACATTAAATGCTACATTCATTTTCCTCTCCACCTCCATACAACTCTCACCTGTTACATATATTAAGGTATCGTCTGCAAACATTTTTATATTGCAGAGGGGAAAGATTTCAGAGTGAAAAACATTTGACGTCCCGAAGAGGAAAGATTGAAGGAAACTTCCTTCTCGTAATTAAAACGTGGAAAGGAAATTATAACCGCTGCTGTGTCTCGGCCTTAATTAATCCGGGAAGAAGATGGCCGTCGCCGGATATAAAAGGCTGGCAATAAGATCTGCGACCCGTCTCGCGTTTTATATCTCGCGAAATTTCAACCGGTGAACAGCGAACGGTATTTTCCAACAACTTTAAATTATTCAGTTCTTCCGCATTCTAGAAATGGCTAAAACTGCTTCGAGTCCAAAGGGTTAACAAAATCGAGATCGTGCGAATTTGAAAAGCATCGTCCATTCCGTTCCCATAGTCTCGATCATCGCTGTAACGAAGGATCTCTCGGTCCCGGTCCAGGGAACAAAGATCTTAACGTCGTCACGCGAAGTTCGAGTTTCACGGGCCATTTTTCTCGTTCCAGTCACGTAGTTCACGATTGCTAATGACATGGATTCACAAGGCTCATCAAGATACAGCGATTCGAGATCGAAATTCTACATCAAGTTCCTTCGCGACCTCGTTAACCACCTAATTCAAACTGCAAGAAACTCGCGCTCTGCCTTTGATTAACTAATTTCATTAGCAATCGGACTACCGTGGCCGCGTTCTTCCATTCGTTAACTATAATTCAGAAAAACTCGCGTTGTAATACTTCACGTGTTTCTGGAAAATTGTGGGGACATTTGCAGTGGCGCGTTATAACTAGTTGGGGCCTTGGGCAAAGTAGAATTTAAAAACATCTACATATTTTTATTATTACATTAAAAGTGAAATAAATTCTCCTTCATTTCGTGAAAACCTTCTGCATAAAAATACAAAATATTTGGTAAACAATTGCACATATTGACATACATGTAAAGAGCATTATAAATCTAATGCATACACGATTGCAATATTTATTTACATATTTACTTTTCGGGCTTTTTTGCCGCAAAATTATTAATTGGTTCGTTAAAATCTGCACAATTGGTTACGTCACTTTCAACAGACAATATGGATGAATTTGACAGTTTATCCTGCCCCAAAGTATTTCTTGAATAGTTCTCAATTCTTTTAAGAACATTGAAAGAATGTTCTGCCGTTGGAGGCTGGAATTGTTAGAAATATTGTTAAAATTACCTCGACATTTGGAAACGTTGAAGTGAGTCCTCTTTGTATGGTTTCATGCATTCCTAATGGGGAATTTAAATGTTCATTTCTGGCAAATTCCAAGAAGTGGGCTAGTTCTTCGTTGAAAACTTTCTTATCAATGTCACTTGAATATGTTTCCACGAACTTTTCATCATATTCATTTGAAGAAGTTTCTTTCCAGTTAACATTCGGTAAAACAACAAAATAATTAAAAATATTTTGTTAAGCAATACGTCTTTGAATTTCCGACAACAATTAGCCGCAAATTACATTTACACAATTTACAATAAAACCTTGCTTGCCACTTAATTGCACGTTTTCAGCATCATCTCTATTTTCGTCGTAGCGTAATTTTCTTTCAACTTTTCTCCTCTTCTTTGACTCATAGTTCGCATTGTTTGTCAAAGAGAAGCATTCGATTAGAGAAACCTTTGTTGTTTCGAATATCTTCGGAAATATGAAGCGATAGTGCTTTTAAAAGATTTACAGCAGTTTGCAAATCACAATTTCTATTTCGCAGACTTTTGCTGGTTGCATTCAATCGCTGCAGTATGGAATTCCATATGAAAAGCAAAAGTGCGGTGTCAAAGTTCTCGAATTGTTCATGCAGCTTTTCAGCTTCTAACTTTGTTAAGAGTTTTTCATTAGTATCATTAGAAATTGTAAACAAAGTCTCTTCAGTTGACAAAAAATTAATCTTAACAGCTAAAATTGCATCCGTTCTTGAGGACCATCTTGTTGTCGGCGCAGTAGACGCAGAGATAAAAAAATAATATCGGTATGCGATCACTGTCCGTGCAGAACACAGTTTGACAAGAATCGCAACTTTACTGTATTATGAATTTTCCGGAATTACAGTTTTAGTTTGAAGCTTTTTAATGAGAAAAACGTAGAATTTAGATCTTGGATCTGGGTTTGTGTTCGGGGCATTTGCCCAAGCTGCCCCATAGGGTAACACGCCACTGGAAATTTGCCATCGATATGAAACGACGTTTGAAATACTGTATTGTGTTCTAAGTATCTGACTAAGTTTTCCTTTCGAATTAAAACGGAAATCGCGCAGGAAGGAGCCATTAATCAAACAATAACGCGCAAACATTCATTTCTGCGCGCAGCGCAATCTGCAAACAACTGCGGGCGCAGGAAATTATAAACAGAAAATGCCCGGAGATTCATTTCGAATCCACTTTTATCGGGAGAATTGGATTTGGAGAACCCCCCGGCTACATGTGTCACGCGATTCGCGATAACGCAATTTTCGATTTGTTTGTGCAACGCTCGTCTCCGCGCGCCAACTGCGTTAATAACTATATTCGGCGATAGAATGCCCGCGGAATTTTACAACGTCCAAGCGTTTTGATGGCTTGATTATTTGTCGAACAAATGCGTCGCCGGTCGGACGCGATTTCTATGGATTTACGAGCGGCCGTTTTGTTGTATTAACTTTTACATCTTCAGACAGGACACGGGACACGATCATTCGATAACTATGCTGAAAAATGATCATACGTGCGGTCGCGAATGCCGCGCGTGTCTCGCGAGGATTTCAGGATGAGCGATGACGAGCGATGCTCGTCGATAAACGTCGAGTTAACGTTCGATAAAGCTGACATAGTAGAGATGTTTATGGTACCGGACGATCAATTGTGTCCCAGATCGATCGGTGTTCCACGCTACTATACTGATCGGATCAGCGGGTGCTTGGCATAAGTCATCGTTTTTAACGAGAAGAGAAAGCTGCTTTCCACTCCTGGAATTGTTCATAAACTTCCTACGGTGGAAATAGATCGAACAACACTGTCCAACAAATTTCAACTTTTTCAAAGTATTTCGATTCCCATTATGCGATTCTTATAGAGATTTCCGCGCTGATTCCGAATCTGTTTTTCATTTTTTCCCTATACGTCCAGTTTTTGAGAAAATGGAGTTTAAAAAAAAGACATATTTTTCAACATTAAACGAATATTGTGATGTTATTATAGAAGATTCGGGCGATTATTATGTCGGGCGAAGATATTTTGCTTTCTGGTTCGAAAGAAAGGTCGATGTCGCAAACTTCAAACGGGGGTTTTTCAAGATAAAAGTCTACTCTATCGCGTGGTACAGTTCGATTTTCCGCTGGACCCTTATTTTTTGATATAAATTCGAAAATATCCGCAAAAATTGGAGCAAAAGTGGCGTCTCTACGTCTTTAATCATTGTTTAAACGTGTTTAAACAATCATAATGTATTAATATTGGATATCACTGTATTCGGGAAAGTCTACAGAATCTTTTGCTGTAAAGAACAATTCAATATCTTCTATAATAACATCACAATATTTGTTTAAAGTTGAAAAATATGTCTTTTTTTAAACTCCATTTTCTCAAAAACTGGACGTATAGGGAAAACATGAAAAACAGATTCGGAATCAGCGCGGAAAACTCTATAAGAATCGCATAGTGGGAATCGAAATAGTTTTTGGCTGTTGGACAGTGTAATCGAAATTCTTCATGTTTCTTAATTTTACACAAACATGGTACGATTACAATTTTGGCTTTGCAATTTTCCATCTGGAAGTCGCTGGAAAACTGCAATACCTTTTACGTACAAGAGGTAATGTTTCATTTATTCAGAACGCGAAGCATGCTTTAAAACCTTTTGCAAATTATACTAATGCGTGCACGGACATTTGTTATTCCACAAAGCATCGTCGTGCACGGTCCATAATGCTCACAGTTTCCGAAATTAAACTTCTCGATTTCCCAGCTGAGAAATCCTGCTCGCTCGACAACATTTATCAAATAGCCGACAATTTCGGAATTAAATTGTACGAAAGAACAACGGTGTAAAAAAGAAGATGAGAAATAATCAATCGACCTCCTTTTCGCAAATATTTTTTCTGGCCGGGTTCCAGCATCACCTGTTTCCGCACCATCGAATTTTATATTCTGACCTACCCTCCGTGGACTTATGCAAGACTAGTTTCCCGGCGACTATGAATCGTCTGATAGAGGCCGCGTTTTTGGAGGGACATTCGGCAGGACTCGTTTACGAGTGATCGAAAGGTCCATAAAGAATACTTCTGCCCTCGGTAAATCTTATTTCGCGTTCTTATTCAACGAAACCCGGGGGAGCGTGATCGTTTATCTGCTCCGATATACGTCCCCGTTTTAGGAGGTATTCGCTCGATTTAATTCGATTTGGACATGTTCGCACGGAAATTTTTCTTCGGTGAGCAGTGTTTTTTGTAGGACACCCTATATATCTTCTTCGATATCCTTAGAGAGCGTGAAGAGACGCATCCAACGAGTACAATCACCCCACTATTTCGATCATCCAGTCCCGAGATATTCGTGTTTGAAAAGGCACCTAATCGAAACCTAACTGATCTTTCAGATACGAATATCTCGGGACTGAATGATCGAAATGGTATGGTCATTGTACTCGTTGGATTCGTCTTTTCGCGCTCTTTTAGGATCTCAAAGAAAATATAAGATTTCATTAAAAAACAATTTTTAAAAATATTTTTATGAAAATACCAGGGTTTCAAGCTACACAGTATTTCGAATTAATTGTCGCACAGGTGGAGAACAGTTGCGTTCTCGATCGACCGAGGGCCACTGGCTTCATAATCCTGCAACTGGTACGAAATCGCGAGACGAATGTCCGCTGGCTGTAACGTGAACACGATCAAATCGAGGAAGTCCAACAGGGAAGTGCACGGAGGTGGCCGGCATCATTTCCGGTGCGCGAGCGTTTAGTTTCCGGCGCATCCGGCGTCTATCTGTATCACTGCGTCATCGGGGTGCACAACTGCATTCGCCGCTGCAATGCTTCATCGATGACTCGAATTTCTGTCATTGTTGTTTCTGCTGTCCGTATCGTAAATTGGAAATGTGAACGATCGGACCTTGTCGCTTCCAATACGAATGGCGTTCGTAATGGCGTTAAACTTCGCCTTGATAAAAAAGAAGGATAAGAGAGGGTGGTGGAGGGGGTTGGACCCGATCGTCGGCTAAATACAGTAAATCCTCTATAGTCGCAGAAAGGTTATATACGATTAATTAAAAAACAATCGTGCGCATGGTGTCCACGCGCGACAGAAGTGAAACTTCTTCCTTATTATATTTTTATTAAACAAAATCATTATCCGCAGAATTACCAGTGTAAAAAAAAAGAAATTACCTTTGTTTAGTCAAAGTACTGAATATCCTAATACACTTAGATACTAATGACCTAGCCTAATTCTTAATCTAACGATTTTGCCGCAAATAAAAATATCGCAGGGTATTTAAAACCGTTGTATGAAGACATTGTAGGAATTTATTTCGACAGTGCAGTTTGACAAGTAGAACAGATAGCTATTTCATCCATTTCGCCCCGTGCGTCCTCACAATGTAATACCAATATAAAATTTTTCTTATTATTACTTACTTTTTTATGAAACTTTCACCAATATATCTGTGGCATTTTTCTGATCGAAATAATACCAAACACGATATAATTTCAACTGTATTTAGTGGTTTAATTGACGATGTTAGTTTCGGGCGCAAGGAAGGACAGCGTATAGGAAAGAAAGAGAGGCGGAGAGTCGCAGTCAGGGATCAGAAACCTAACCTCAAATCGGTTTCGGTTCTTGGTAACCCATGAAACACTGTAACCCACACTAAGAGCGGGTTTTCAGCACGAAGTTTGAACTTCTTTTCTTATTTATAATTATGCTTTGGTGCCGATCAGTTGAATTTATCTGCGAATCGATTTTAAATAATATGAGGACAACTTATTATTGATAAAGAAATTTGTATTTTAGGTAATTATGAAGAGTACGAATGTTTGTGTGTGTCTGAAAGAACCTATACAGGGTGTCTCAGCTAACTTGACCACCTTGAATATCTTTGTTGCTTTTAAAGATACGTCAAATGTCTGAAGGACAAAGTTGAATGGTAAAACGGGGCTCATAAGATACCAACAAAATTGTTTTTTCATGTATACATTTTTTCATGTTAGCGATACGAAGATCACCGTCATTTTTTTTAATGGAATGAGGTATTTTTTAATACATCAATCGATGCAGCTGGACTTAGCAAACGAACCACCGCGAGGCTTTTGCTGTATGTAGTTCGAAAATCGGAGGATGTGACGTTCGGCGCGCGTTATCCTCGCGGTGTAAGCGGCGCGGCCACTGAATCACGGATATAATGAGCTCTCGAAATCCTGTTTCGCGGATATGAGGTCGAGGAGGACGTGCCTCTACTCGTTGTGATGAGCTCGCCTGCAAAGAGAGGGCTGATTATTCGAGCTTAATGGAGCGGTGGGGGTGGATCGCGAAGGGTTGGAGCGGCGGCAAGCAACCAGGGGATGGTTGTGGAGGAGAAAGGATAGGAGGAACGGATAGAAGCAAACGGATATAGAGGAGGATGAGAGAGAAAGCTGGAGGCTCAATGCAAGCGGGGCGTTTAATAGCGGACACGAAACGACTCCAGAACCGTCGATCGATAAAAGTGGCCAGTTTATTTTCCAGGGGCCAACGCGGCAGACTGCCTTTCGAAAAAAAAGGAAATCGCCGGAAAGAAAAGGAAAAAAAAAGAAGAAGAAAGAAAATATATATAGAGGAGCGACGGTACTCGACCTCTTCGTGGGCACCCACCGAAGAAATTGCTTGTCTTTTTTCGCTTAGTCAACTAATTTCGGACCCTGTGGATGCGCTACAGCGTGCTTTGCCGCGAACTCGCCTAAAAGAACGTTAAAACTACCCGTGTAGCTTCTTATAATTAGTTCCGATGAGCCATGGTCGTTCCCTCCATCCTTCTACTCCGACCCTGACTCTGCGGTTGCGGTTCGGATTAGGAGTGCACTTCCGGTTTCCCTGGAACAAACTTTTTTTCAAACAGTCTTGCTCTCCTGATGCGCTGCTGCATATGAAATGTTTGATTTCCGAATGAAAATGTAACGGACCCCTTTGATCTAAAATTGCTATGCAAATGAAACGAGTATCGGTAAATCGTTATTTAATAAACGAATCTCGGAAAATCGATATTGGATTTTTCTTTCCACGACGTTCGGTTCATTTGTTAATCGAGTATGCTTGTACTGTTAAATTATTGAATGTCCAATAACGTCACAGTATCGTCTCAAAACGTTACCGGAAGTGTTTCAATAATCTCGAAGAGATACATGTATCCGGCTAGGTACACGTTTGCCGTGTAACTATTTCGAAGTGAAAAACTTCCCCGTCAGATAATATAAACTATCTCTAAAGCACACTTGAAAAAGTTCCATAGTCAAGTTACCCCTGCGCTTCACGTCACTCCTTCGAAGAAAGTAGATTCCCGATAATCGAATACCACTGATGCCGGAGAGTTAAACCACCTCTTGAGTTTGCGGATCTGCTAACCAAACACTTCCTAAGTTCCCGAGGCTGCCTGCTCTGCTCGTTGACAATTTTCTAGCAACCGACGATTATCTATTTATATTCGATCCAAAGGGAAGCTCGGCGTCGATCTCGAAGAATTAGGTCCTTCAATCTGTAACATTAATCCCAACAAAAACATCCTGTAATGTAAGCAGGAGCCAAGTTCTTATGGCCGTAAAAAGTTGCGAGATCAAAGAAAATACGGCCAAGTTCGTTAGCTTAGAAATACATCTTGCAATACTGAAAAAAGCGTTTGTAAAAATTAGTTTAAAAGAACGCTATTTAATTTTTAAAGAGGTGCATGAAGGGCTATAAATTATTCAAACTTGGCCGTTACTTTTTAAACCAATGGCCGTAAAAGGTGTTAGGTAGCGGCCAAGTTTGAATTATTTAGCCCTTCATGCATCTGTTTAAAAATTAAGTAGCCTTCTTTTAAACTAATTTTTACAAACGCTTTTTTCAGTATTGCAAGGTGTATTTCTAAGCTAACGAACTTGGCCGTATTTTGTTTGATCTCACAACTTTTTACGGCCATAAGAACTTGGCTCCTGTTTACATTACAGGATGTTTTTGTTGGGATTTCATCCATTTTTGTTGAATCGAAGATTAACACTCTGCTTACGACGCTCAGATCAGTTTGCCTCCCGCCGCTGTAGACGATGCTCGGTGTAGTTTTTATTGTTTACGTTAGTGCGAGGTTTTTTTTTTCATCATTATTTATTGCGACTTCGAAGCTAATAAAACGTATACTTACGTATACATATATATGTTATGCTGCTATGTTCTATCCTACGTACTTATTTCGTAATGTTTTTTTTTCAATACCACCCCTTCAAGGTGTAAAATTTCAAACTTTGACAATTATTCCTTTGAAGGTTTGTTATGGTAGACCTGTGTGCCAAATTTCAAGCTTGTAGGTCAATGGGAAGAACCCAAAAGGTTTTGATGATCCGTCAGTCAGTCAGTGACAATTTAGCGATTTTTTGAGGTCCTATATCTCGGAACCTACTAATGTTGGAACATTAATGTTTTGTCAATATTGAGACACGATAGCATTTAACAAGTGTACGAAATTACATGTCTCCATCTGCCTCCAGTGCCGAGTTATAAGCCTCTAAAAAACGGCTAAATTGTTTCGTGTAAAAGGAGGTAGTGCAAGAACTTGGCTGGTGCACTACCGTGCACCTAGATATGTAAGGCTGCTCGACGATAAAAGAATTAGGGTAGGCGCACACTAGACCACACCGCGGCCGCACGCTGCACAATGGGGTATTTGGCCTGAAAAAGTGGAAAAAACTTCTTGCTAGCTTAGTTGAATTTGTATTTGAGAGACTATAGTAACAACATCGTAGTATAGCATCACAGCAGTTTTTCCATATTGAAGACCTGTATTTTACCTTTGTTAAGAGGAATTATAGTATAGATTTTTGTTCATTCATAGATAAATAGACTACAATTAGTGTTATTGGCGCACTGGTTCGATCACTTGGAAAAATATAGCAAATATTCAAAAATTAAATGAAATTTAATTCGACGTTTCGGTCTAGGTTCAGACCATTTTCAAGAATAACCAAATTACCGTATTCCGTCTGTAAGAATTAATCAAAAATATATTTTAAATAGTTTAGTGAAACTATTTTCCTAAGCAGGAATAGAAATGTGTAACACTTACATGCTTATATAAAATATTAGTTACGATTGTTAAAGGTTATGGAAACACATGTTGGTTCCATGCTCGTGACATGTGGACCACGATTTGAAATGAAAACGAATCGAAGAAACCAAGGTCTCAGTATTGGCCATTCAATAAGTGGCGCCAAATATGAATATCTTTTAACCTCACGACTAAGTACACTGCAGTTGTTAATATACCAATAAATTGGTAATAGTTTAATCTACATTCAAAGTGCTTTTTTGAGAAAGACTGAATTTTATTATTTGGAAGGTGATTCATTATAACACATTACTGGTTCGACATGTCTACATGTCTGTCCAATGTAAGATTGGTTGCACCCTTTGCATGGTATTGAATGTACAATATTACAACATTTTAGTAACGGAACATTGTCTTTGATGTTCGGAAAAAGGTCTTCCAAATAGATAAATAGATAAATAGAGTTATAAACGGAAAATACGTATGATCAACTGAATATAGTCAGTGACTTTGTAAAATATAATACTTAATTCTGTTTGAAGTTTTGTAATTCTTTAAATATAAGACAGTGATAACAGATTTTCGTTATTTCATTAAATGTAATAAACTTCGTTCATTCAAAAATTATGGATTACTCTTGTTTGAATGCCTGAATAGCCAGTTTCCAATTATTATTTATTATTCACACGATGTTTCGGACATTTCCTGCGTGACAAACAAATGTTTCCTACAAAAAGTAATCAGTACACAGTCTTTTACAAATCTCAGTACAAAAAATTTAAAAAACAAAATTTTTTTTGATAGAAAATTGTGCTCATCTTGATTATTTATTTATTATAACTATATATTTTTTATTCAATTATAATATTAGGTGTGCGCACTCCCATTGAAACTAATAGAAGAAAGTCAAAACAGCGGAAGCGTGCAGTCGCGGTGCGGTCTAGTGTGCGCCAACCTTTATTGCGACACCGTCAAACCGCATTGACAGTGTTTCCTCTGAAAATACAACTGTACCGGACAATGGCCAGTCTCCTTTACCACAGAAGCAGATCTCCCTGTAGGATACAAAGTTTGGGAAGTTAGGGGACACGGAAGCAGCTCGGAAGGACACGAAGCCCTTCCAGTGTCCCTGGAGAAACCTGGTCCTTGCTCGCGGACCTTTCTTAACTAACGTTCCTAAATCGAGCCGAGTCCTCCGGCCCGAAATTAAGAAAAGCTGGCCTCCTCGGCCTCTCGGTCGGACTATGTATCCGGGTCGTGCACCCGGAAAGATCGTAGATGTCGCATAATGAAGCTGTTATGCGAAGGACATCGAGGTTGGTCCACAGAGGCTGCAGACACACTGTGCAACCACCCTCTGTGTCCCGGCGCATAGGAATGAGAGTCCTCGTTTCCTCCGATAAAACGAGAGGAAAAAGGGAAATAAGAAGGATGGGGATCGGGGGGGGGGGGGAAGGGGCTCGCCCCCGATTCTTCTTCCTCTCTATATCAGGATCCATGAAAGTCAAAGCTGCCTTTCGGGCCAGATCCCGGCGATCCGAAAGAAATTATGCGACACCAGCTACCGAGATCCTTTCTCGAAAGTAATCGCGATTTTATTATTCTTCGGTATGTTCTACAGGTTTTGCTGTGGTCTCTGTTATATTACATATGTCTTTTTCTTACTCTGTTTCAGGTAAGAGAGTCTGCTACCGTGGGCGTCGTCCTCATATTTACGAACTAGACAACACAAAAAGAGTGAGTAAACACCAGCGCAACTTCCAGCGCAGCTACGAGCAATTAACAGAGCCCTGCCAATGAAATTCCTCGACTGCGTTTTCCCCAGGTACGCGCACACCTCTTTCCCCCCTTGTTTCTTGAAGACGCTGTCGGCAAGACTTTGATCTTCCTCCGCAGCAATACCGGAAATTAATTAACGTCCGACGTGATAATACAGTGACTGGCGAGATTCCTCGTTTCCAGGATCTCGCGTGAGAAATTTCGGAAACAGTGCATCAATAATATCAACGAACGATATATTCGTTTATTTTTTCACCGGCGGTAATTGTGGATTTGCATGATCAGGATCAGCGACGAAGTACGTACCTTTTGGCCGGGCGAGTTGCCCGAATAAGGATCGTCGGTGGACAGAACTTTGGGAGGTCCGGTCGTGCGGGAACCGGCCTCGTCCTTGGCTGAATCGTCGTCGAGGTCACCTCACCGTCCGGAGAGGAGGGAGAGCGTCCCTCTTCTTCTGTTCTCGTCGGTTCTGTCGGCTCCCTCCGGTATATCGCGACGTTTCGGACAAACCGGGTCCCTTTTCGTGGACCCAGCAGGCGACTCGGCCCGAACCAGCGTCGAACGGGTATCGACGATACATCACGCGATGCCCACAAATCCCATCCGGGCCACTAAACAGACCGAGCTCGAGCAGCGGGACAACAACCGTGAGGCAACCGCCGGTCCGAGAAAGAGGATGCGAAAGAAGAAGAGGACGAGAACACGAGGATGAGGGCCAGACCGGAATGACGCAGTTGGTTCTCCCGTGGCGGCTTTTGAACACCCAGCGAGACCGCGGGCCACTGTATCAAAAGGACCGTGAAAACGTCACCGCAGGACTAACTGATATTTATGAGTCACTTCTGCGCGACAAGCTCACTTCGCCTCGTCCTTCATCCGCTTGCCCGGACTTGATTCGACCGAGTTGGCTCCGTAGCGACAGCGACACTTGTGAATTTTCCTGTTTCGAACACGATTCAACGTTGCCCCACAAATCAATCTTCACCTATCGAACAACACACTCCAATGGAAAGCTACACGTCTCGCAAAGCTGCCGAGTGTCCTGCTAGGTGGCTGGATAAAAAGTGAGGTCGTCGTCCGAGTGAGTGGACACATCGGGGTTAAACAGTGCCAAATCAGGGCATACCTGTGCCACCCCTAATGGGCAACGAGTGACCGGGCTGGGGCCTGTTTCGAGCATCAGAGCCACGCGATAGTCCGTTGTCCATGCCCAGTTAAAATACCTATGGTCGTCGTCTTGAAATTCCGGCGGCGTCTGGTCGAAGGGGACCGCTAGAAAGAAGAGAGAGAGAGAGAGAGAGAGAGAGAGAGAGAGAGAGAGAGAGAGAGAGTGAGAACAGAGAAGAGCAACGGGGGTTCTCGAAGAGGAGAGGACGCGTCGCTCGCAAATCAGAAATGCGCGGCGCGTTCGTGCCTGGGTCCGGTTAGAAGATATCGGGCCGGCATCTGCTCTCTGGAGTCCTGGTACCTTCAGGAAGGTGCTCGTGATCCTCGTGGACGAAGTAAAAATGCTCCGGGTTCGCCTGTCCCGAGCCGTGACTCCTTATCCCTTATCCGACCCGGGAAAGACAACGAGAGACGAGTGAAAGAGAGAAAGAAAGAGAGAGAGAGAGAGAGAAGCAGTGGATGCTTGGTCTCGAAGACGACCAACGCGACGGGGACGATGAAGAAAAGTCAGAGAAAGAGAACGGGTGGCCGAGGAGACCGTGAAAAAAGAAGACGGACACCGAGTTCGTGTCTTCGCTTTGTAACGTCTAGCTCGCTGAGAAAGACCGAGCTACAAAGAGAGAGAGAGAGAGAGATCTCTTCCCCCGGGGACAACAAATAGCTTGTCAGTTGAATCATAATAGAGACTCGGGATCGCGAGATAATCTCACGCTGCGGTACTCTAACCCGTGTGTTCACGAGGACTCGTTTGTCGGTGGAACGAGAGTATCGAGAGAGAAAGAGAGGCAGAGGCCACTTCGATATAGAGTCGCGGTGCTTCGGGATTACTCAGCGACAATTCCCCACCGTCCAGCCTGGAAATTCTGGACAATTTTTAACGTTGAATTATTTTATTTCACAAATTCTGACATTGTAAGGCTGCTCGGAATCGACACAGTCCAGCTAGGGGACAAATCTCATTATTTGATCCTTCAGACTCTGTCCTGGATATTGTCCAGAGAATTATGGAAAACTTGTTAACTTAAAGAATTCTGGAATTGCAAGGACGCCTGGCGCTAAATCTCGCTGTTTGATCCTTCAGCGACACTATCTCGCTGAAAAGTATGTCTGGCAGCAAAGCGAACGGTGTATCGCACACCGCAAAGACCAACCTCGCAATTTTCCGTTTAATTAAACAGAGAATGCGGCGCCAAGCCAGTCTTCACTCGCCACTGTTTCCATTTCCGTATCAACTTCTGCTGTATCCAGTATTCACTGAAAATTTGAAGTTTATGGGGCTCGAAAATAACTACGCCGAGCGAGAGAGCCCGTTGTTTCATCAGACGAGAAACGAGCAGAGCACGGCACACCATTTAACTCCGGGTCAAGTCACGACTTAACTTTTGTACGTAGGAACAGCCGTCACTAGATCGGACGCAAACTCTGCCCGCAGTTCTCAATCGTAATGCGATTTAAACTCTACTGTCCGTTTAATAGGGTTCAGGCTCGCCGTACCTGCGATTCGATCTTCCGTCGATTAACGGTCGCCGTGATTCGGTATTCATAGCGATTGGCACCCTATACATTGACTCAAAACTGAATTTCTCAAATATTCTGTGTGGTAGAATACAAAAGAAGTCGAATTTCGAGAATGTAGAAAGTTTTATTCTCGAATGTTTCGGATAATCTAGTCAGGCATAGGGAATGGTGGGACAGACATTCCGAACAAAGTATAGTGCGCAAGTTAATGATCGAGCTTGGGCGATCGAACGAGATAATCTCTCGTGGGATAATCTTCAGCCTGGGTTCACGGGGTTCGAAGCTGAAACGAAGCCGAGGTTATGAAGCCTCTGACGCTGCAGGAAGTCCAGACCTGATTGCTGTCGTGACCAATCGGCAGGGTCCACGAACTTCCTGCTCCCGTGCCACGAACTTTTCGGTAGAGATTTGTTAGTCACGACTGCGCGATCCTTTTTCTGTTGCCGATCGGGAGATCTCGGAACGACTGATAGGATCATCGGCGGTTCTGTTTGCCGAGTGCGACTCTTCCATGGGAATCTGTAAAATCCAGAATAATTGATTGTTAAGGCGGTAGACTGGTTCACGAGGCGTAATTTGCACACTGAGAAAAAAAATCCTGTCGAAACAAAAAAAATATATGTTGATTCGATAAGATGTACTATTGAATGGTGCCAATATCATATGAACTTATTTTAATATTTAATACTATTGAATTTCAATAGCAAAACTCATTTCCGCCAATCATATAACCCCAGTAGCTTGGCCATCAATGTTTTCAAAAAAATAAGATATGGCCTCGAACCAATTCCAGTATAAATCAATTCATTTCTCAAATTTTTTTAACAACATATCTGATTGAAGGAAAAAAAAGAAATATTACGAATAATAATATACGGTATTGAATCGAATAATATTTTTATTCATTTCGTGATAGACAATTCAAATACATCACGATTTGCTTCTAAATTTCATACTATTGAAAAGAATACATTGATATTCATCGAAGTAAAAAAATGACAATAACACGCGTGTTATTGAAGTAAGTACTTTTTTTTCTCAGTGTACATGCAGTAGCGCGTTACAACTAGTTGGGGCCTCGGGCAAAGTAGAATTTCGGGGCCCCTAACCCCAACTAAATAACTTTATGAAGAAAACGTAGAATTTGGATCTTGGTTTGTGTTCGGGGCCCCCTTTTGCTTGGAACACCGGGCATTTGCCCAAGTTGCCCATTGGGTAACGCGCCAAACTGACTACATGCTGTCGAATCGTGCACTCAGAACAAAAAGTAGTTACTTCAAAAACACGCGTGTTATTGTAATTTTTTTACTTCGATGAATATCAATGTATTCTTTTCAATAGTATGAAATTTAGAAGCAAATCGTGATGTATTTGAATTGTCTATCACGAAATGAATAAAAATATTATTCGATTCAATACAGTACATTATTATTCGTAATATTTCTTTTTTT